>CAJNOJ010000115.1:0-118860 GCA_905250025.1 Adineta ricciae
GAATCTCTTTGACCGCATAGCCATCTGCTTGATAAAGCTTTTTTGTGTTTAATTTAACATGTGCTTTAGTAGCCTAGAATCAAATAAGAAGAAAAGAGCTACTTCCGTGTGTAAGTCATGACATTCTTACAATTATCTGGGCAACAGTACGAATAAATAGAACACGATCTTGTTCACGTTCAATCTCAGTTGGAACTTCACTCAATGGGTCGTATCTATATTAGAAATAATTAAAGATTAATGAGGCGAGAGAGAAAGATGAATTGTCATACTGTTTAACTAGCCAAGCCATTAATTCAGCCACGAGACGAAAATTCGGTTGACGAAAATTTTCCATTGAGATCAAACGTGGGTATGAAAGAACGCGCGTCATTTCACATAGATCTAAGCGTTCGCAAGACAACAAAAGTGTAATACATATGGAAAAAAAGTTCATTTCACATACGGCTAATATCTCGATAAGTCATTGTACTTGTTCTTTATAAAAGGAAATTTTGTTAAATGCGAAGCACCATACATTCAGATGATTTAAATAGAATCACCTGGCAACTTAAATGAGTAGAGGTCGCCTTTCATTGCGTATTGATGAATGAGAACCTCAATCGATTGATTGATGGATGAATTCGTACGAATGTTTCTCTTATAGATATTTATTTGTGATCTGATTTAAATGATTTATTTATTGAAAACGAACTCATAGAAATGTTCTTTGATTGATTTCAAGTGTGAAACTTAACCTTTTTGGGTAATCTTCTTAGTATTGAAAACTTCTGTATCAGATAAATCACTTCCTTCTGTATCGGACGCCCATCGATGTTTACTCGTTAATGGTACGTTGGCAGTACTATCATCATCTCCATACTGTTGAAATCGCCGTTTAGTTAACCATCCACTCAGAGAACTTGTATCACCACCAACAGTAACCGATGTTGGACGAGCAATGTGCGACGATGAGTATACGATAATTCGACGTGCTCGACGGATAACATATACTAATATTACCAATCCAATCACCAACAAGATTAACCAGAGGATAAGTATAGATATTAACGGATGATCTTGCATGAAAATGATCAATTGGTCGTAACGATGTTGATTCGTATAGATTAGGTAGATAGTTTGCGTATCATTGTCAGTGGATTGTGGTGATGATAGTGGTTTGTTCAGCTGGCTTTGCATCCATTCGTTAGGTGGTAGTTTAGGATATATTGGATTGATGTCGAATAGTGTTTGTGGGGTATCGAGAGCATTTACTGGGAGAAAACTAAAAATATCGTTGATAAGAAGTAGAAAATGTATCGAAGTGATTCTACCGTTGACTAATGCTTGAAAAATCGTTATTTTCACATCCTTCGATCGTTAATTTCTCCTCTTGTTCGATATAAAACATCAATGTAAGTTGGCAGATGAAATTACGAGACCTGACACATCGAAGAAATCATACATGGTAAAATTTTCTTTCAAATACATACTTCACCATTTGATCTTGTATTGGTTTTTCAAACGCACACAAACCAATCAAGTAATCCTCCCCTTTGATATCTGTCACATTTGATAACTGATAGAATGTTTGTGGCCAAGCAAGATTTCCTATATCATTAGAATGCATCACCATCGAATGTCATTTCTTTCTGTGAAATACCTTTTATAATCGATTGTACTTGATTATTTCGTATGCGATACAATGAAATAGCACCACCTAAATTAGCGTTTTAGTCAGTAATTGTTACTGAGCATAGAGTTGAATAAATATACCTTGAAAATTCGAGGAAAATAACGTGGAAAATATTTTCATCTCAGATGAATCGTATTGACAAGAAAAATCAACTCGATGCTCTAAAACACCATTATCATAAAGATAATTTGTTACCAAGTTTGCATATACTTTGAATATTCAATGCATTTGTCATAATATCATACATTTCTATCTCGTACTTTGGTCTAACAATAAATCAAACACTCAAAAAAAATGTTTACTTCACACTTCCATACTTTTGATGTGTAAAAGTGATTCGCTCAGTGTAAATATCATTCGAATCACTTGATCGATAGTGAACATTGACAACAACATATCGATATGGAGTATTGATTCCAACGCGAAGACCAGCGTCTAAATCGACTTCACAGAATGACAATCAGATATTCAAACAAAAAATAACCTTTCGGCCATTGTACGGCAGGAACACTATCATACCATTCGTAGATTAGCACCGATTGATCTACAGATTCACAAGCTCGTGTATCCAGCCTAGTTTATAGATTTATAAATATTCTATTTATCAATCATTCTGAAAGTATAAACCAGAAATTCGGCTCGGTACGGTAAGGTTTCGAACAGAGATATGTGCTTATGAATTTCACCCGTTGAATATTAATTATTGGATGAAAATCAACTAAAGATGCAATAATCATAATAGAATCTTTCACGAAAGGGAAATATTGGCAAACCTATATATAGTTCCTCATCAGTTGGCAGTTTCAAGGCCATATAGACAGATTGATTATTCTAAAAACACATCTCGTCGTTATTTTCTCTCATCAGTAGGAACCTTACGATCGATTTATTCAAAGTTGGCATCGTCATTGTTAAATTGAAGAATTTCGATGATGAAACTTTGATTAAATTCAATACAAACACCCATATCAAAGATTCGCGTCCCACTTTCATTTTTGCAGCTAGACAAATGTACGCCACGTGCACAAAATAACCTGAGTGCTACCAAGCGTGTCAAGCGACTCACCATAATGATTAATCAATGAGGAAAAACATTTTACAAGAACGAAAAATTGATTTTAAATTCACTTGACATTTACTAGAAAGTAAAACGAAGACATTGGCTCATTCGGCAAAGCGTTTATCGATGATTTTATATTTTGATACGGCTGATTCCTTTAAAATACAAATATGCTCCAAATCACGAAAATATTCATTATGATCCTACAAAAAATAACTAAAATGTTACAAATCAAATTAAGCTTTTTTCTTCTTACTAATGCATAGCCAACAACGAAATGATCAGGTATTTCGAAACCACAATAATCTGGTTTGAAAATACAATCTTTATCAGACTGCCTCTTCTTAAATAAAGACACTACATGCATAGATTTCGGTTGAAAGTCTTCTAATTTCTGTTTCAATATCTCCACTCGGCTACTCGTATCGATAATGTCTTGAATAATCAGAATATTTCGATTTTTCAAACGATGTAAATCGCTTAAACCAATTATTTCAAGTTGACCATTCGGCTGATTTTGTGTACGAATGAATTCCAGACTCATAGGTAGACTGCGACGATTATGAAGACTAAAAAAACAAGAGATGATAAACGAATATTGATCTACAGAGAGATACCGATTGTTTAGTTGAATCTTGGAGACTAAATCTGAAAAAAAACGATAACCGCCTTTTAATACACACAGACAAACTAGAGGGAAGAAAGCAAAACGCTAATTATTAGCTTCTAGATGTAAATAATTAAATTACTCAATTGTTCTGGAAGATTAATATGCAAATCGGCAAATATTTGATTAGCTAACGCTTCAATACGATCTTGAACAAACCCATACGGAATGAGAACAGATTGTAAATCATCGCGATAATGCAACGGTAAACTAAAAGAATATCCAATACTTTCAAAATGAGAAAATATATTCGTGTTTACTTGAAATAAGTTAGTGAATATCCTTCAAACGAGTCCGATATGACAAGTGGGTCGGTCTGAATTCGATTCTCAACCGTTGATTTCATTTCAGCCATTTGATAATAATGACAGAGCTTGATGTAATCTTAGAGATGCGATGATTGGATAGCTCTTAGACACGCGTAATCTTCTTTCTTTTCATCATTTTTCATGCACTCATTCTGTCTTTCCTTTTTGACATATATGCTTCCCTTCGTATCTATTTTGAAACTCTTTTCTTTTTTCTACGACGACAGTACAGCTCATCGTTCTTCGGTTACAAGGATAGATTGAAGAGGAAGATGAACGATAGAATCGAGTAGCACATGAAAAGATCTTTTTAATCAGATATTCATTTATTTGAGATGAAAAACTTTGCACATTGTCGCTCAAACCTCAGAACCTTCAGGATTGCTTGGACTGCTTTAGTTGTCATCAAGAACTATTCACGCAATGAGAGGAAGCTCATTCAACTTGGTTGCATAATTCATACGAGTTTATGTCATGTGTTCTATTGATGACAACATAAACCTTCAAAATTTCCTGATGCCATGTAATTAGATCGAACAACTCGAGTGCGAAGTCTTATAATGAGTTGTTTACAATAAACTTTTTTGTTTGTACTGATGTATAATGAGCGAAATTGCTGGAATGTTTTGAGAGTACTCGAATATTTCTTAGAAAACATATTTCATACTTTTCTCGAGTTGCAAAAAATTGTTCATGATTGCCGTATGTTTCTATTCATAAGACGTACGTTTCCTTACGAAAAGTACCTTGTCACCGATTGATTTGATACGTTTTATGCGTCTGAACGCATTGGGTAGAAATATGTATATATTTCGTCATACACACTTTTCGTCACGAAGATTGAAATCAATCGTCGACGATTTCTTCTGATAGAAATGCAAAGACCAACGAACGAAAGATGAAAGAAAATAATGCAAGGTTATTTTTATATGGTCTCACCTGACTAATTTTTGCCTTGCATGCAGTACAGATATGTTATCATTATTCGAACATTTCATTGTCATTTCTTTTGTATCGACCATGATTCAACCAAAGAATCTGCATCTAGTCTGTTAGATGGATACTTAACTTGTGTCGAACATATTTCGATTTGAGAAAAGAATAATTATTTACATAGACAATACGATCATGGGTAACACATTCAAAAAGAGTCAAGGCACAGTTCAAGCAGTCCCACAACAAGGTGCAGTTTATGCACCTTATCAACAACAACCTGCTGTACAACAACAACCCCAGTATGTGCAACAGCAACCACAAATAGTTCAGCAGCCGATGGTGCAGCCACAAATAGTTCAGCAACCGATGGGGCAGCCACAATTTGTTCAACAACCAATGGCGCCACAGCAATCTGCGCCATATCGATCGCCTTTGTCACAAGCGCAAGCTTCTTATTATCCTGCATTTCCCAGTGCACCTTTCATGCCTCGCTATAGTGTCCCGCCACCATTATCTTTACCCACTGGTAATAATCCTTCTTCATATTACGAAAACGATGCATTTCTTGCAAATTTAACGGGCTGGTCTGTTCAAGATATTGAGCGACTGCGACATGAATTTTTATCTTATTCAAATTCATACGGTGTTATTGATCGCGAAGGTTTTCGTAAGCTCTATGTAGCATCTCTGCTGAACATGACATGGGAAGCGTTAGAGCGGGATGCCGAGTCAGCATTTCGAAACTTTGATATTAATCAAACAGGTGTGCTGGATTTCAACGAATATATTACTGCTTGCTCACGTATGGCGAGAGAAACGAGTGCAGGAGCGCCTCAAACAGGTGCACCGTATACGTACTAACTATCATTTTATCACGTGTTTTCGTCATTCGAACACTAAGAAGATTGAATTATTTTAATCCGCTTAGTAGAATAACTGTTCAGCAAGTAATTCTGTTTTATATTGTCAACTATATTGATGAAAAAATTCTTTGTCAAATTTTCTCCTGTTTCTTTTGTTAAATAAATTACATTGAACATGTTTCTGTATGTCTATCTACTTTCTTCAGACATTCATTATAAAATTGACTTTGCCAGCTCATCTTACAGTGGTAAGGCGATTTCTATAATGACTTCGCATGTCGCTGACTGTTTTGTACAAGGTCATTAAAATCACTAACTCTGACATACGAAGGTAACATTAATTAAATCGACTTTTTAAAAGAAGTTAAATCTAATTAACCAATTATGTGAACATGATTTATTTATTTTTGATAAAGTATCGAATAAAACAATGAACTATCGCATTGATTCTTCACTCTTTACTGCGTTAAGTGATGACATGATTTAAATGTTGGAAGAAAAGTGTAATATGATCATTGTCGTTTATATTAACTTGTACTGCTCGTTGAACAAGATCAGCCATTCTAAATAATTTTATACAAAAGACAAATCCAGTCAAAACATCTAATTACTCTTCCATATCATCAAAGTTTCGAATCGGATGAAGTATTTGATTATTTTCAATTTTATCAAGTAACTAAACAAACAGAATAGTGATGAAATGAAAATGTACAGACTAAGTTTTACTTCATTTGCGCGATGAACAACTGTCTCCGGTAAGCCAGCAGTTAATGCAGCACTAAATGCTTGACTACGAGTACATAGACCATCGATTACACGATATAAGTAGACAAGTTTGCCGTCATCATCGTACATCGTTTCCATCGTCTAATAAAAAGCTCGCTATCGAATTTGTTGTTCTGCAATCAAACTCTACTTTGCATTGAATTCTTGAACTTGTAGAGATCAAACGTTGTTGAATAAGATCATGAAAATGCGTAGCAATAACAACATGTGGACATGCTTGCTCCGCTTTCGACCAAATCGTTATCAACGAGGCCAATAATGATGTCCCATCAATCTATTAGACGTCGATCGATTATTACTAAGACAAGTTCTTCATACTTCATTTGTACCAATACCAAACTCGTCGATTAATACCAACGATCGACCTGTTGCACCAGCGACAGCAAACGAGGTTTCAAATAGATCACGTAAGAAGTTCGATACTCCCATTGTTAAATGTGTATCTAAACTACTGTACAATTCATCTACAATACCACGACTCATACATACCTGTATGAATCTTTACGAATAATTTGTCCATTAAACCAAGTCGTATCTTACTAGCTGGTACAAAACATCCTTGATTAATATAGAGAGAAAAAAAGACTATTCATCACATTGCTAGATGATGATCAGTACTCTACCAATTTGTGCCATGTAGATTAGCAATCCAGTCTGAATGAAAGATGAATAAGATTCGATGAATCTCGGTATAATTTACTTGTTTGATATAAATTGTTTTCCCAGAACAATTAAATCCAGTTAAAATATGGATGTTCGTCTTATCGGGATGCGCATCACTTACGTAACTGTTCGGAACAACTGTACTTGCTGGCAATAGTGGATGTCTAAAATTGGATCCCATCATTATCTCAATCAGTTATAAACAGAAGTCAAACCTTCCGTCAACAATTTCGATTTGATTATTTTCCAATAACTCAGGCCGTGTGTAGTTATTCTGTTCATAGGCAATCAATGCAAATGACAGCAAACTAAATCTAATATGCAGGAAACTCAGTGTATAAACTACAGTTTTTACCAATCAAGCTGTGAACATAGTTCTGTTGCATCAACGAACAACTCCATACCATCGCGAAGAGCCTTGAAAATATTGTATTCTCGTCTCAATTTTCACTCAAATGAATATTCCTTATTCATACCAATGACAGATTCCGTTGAATATTGAATTCTTTTGCTAACAATTGTTTTCGTTTTTCCTCTGCTTCTTGAATCGTCATGTTCATCTCACAAGTACGACTAAAATGCATAGAGACACACTAGTCTATTAAAATATTGTTTCGATATTTACACTTACCATCGCCATGTCTGTCCTTGTCGGTCATTCCAAATCAAATCGTCATGATCAAACTTTTCACCTTTTATTAACAATGTTGCACTATCCTAAGTCCAGATTTTCGATACTATTTATTTGTGTTCAGACATTACTTGTGTTAACGCATAATTGGAATCTATTCCACAGTGTAATAGCAGGTTATTTGCATATTCAGTTTGTTGACGAAGTTTGATATTTAATTGAACGAGATCTTGACGTACTAGAAATAAAACACAAACAATAAAGGAGTTGTTGGTAGTTGGGACGCACATTGTTCCAGATCAGGATCGGTTGGATCAATGAAGACGATACGATTATCACGAACGCTTCGTTGTAAATCAATCTATGTCAATCAAAACGACAGACTTTTCGCTGAATACATTCAATTTGAGATAGATTACACTTGTCTCAATAATATTTAACAATTTTGGTAAATCATCCGTCAATTTTGTGCATAGATCATTGAAAAAAGAAGTATTCATTCGAAATGATACTAATGCCATTCGAATTCGAAGTATTGTTCGTAAAGACTAAAACAAATCAGTGTTACACTGTTCATTCCTTCAAGTTGCTATTCATACTTCAATTATCTGTTTCCATATAGTGATTTTAGTATTTTGATCAAACACTTTTCGCAATAAAGCCTAATATTTAAATATATCAATCGGCTTCAATGCATCAGTAATCAACTTACGGGAATATTCACAATTGGTTTCAATTGCTCACGTAACATTCGCATTAATTCATGTTGATTTGGATTGAGAAAGAATTCTATGACATCGTAACGACGTTCCAACACGTCTGGTGAACGACACGGCTTCAAACACCAGGACCTATACGTAATCATCTGACAACTAAAGAAATGATCAAGTATAAAATCACCTTAACTTTCGACTACCAACTGATGACACACATCGCTTAAGGAAGGCTTTAAAACAGAACATGAAATATTAAATGAAAAGGATCTTTTCGTTAATTACCAAAGAGACTATTCACTTCTCGAACGTTATTTGCAGTGTTTGCTTTGTATATCGATGGATGAACAGTAGGATTGAAGATTTCCAATGCTCTTACCAAAGATGATGAGAAGAAAAAGATGAGTAACGAATCAATCAATCTTTCTTACCGAAATGTGAATGGATGAACAATCATGAAAGCATTTCTAATGAATAAAAATTACGTTTTTCCATGATCGACAATCTGTTTTATACTGACAGATCATATGGACGTAAAGCCAGAATATTTCCTGCGAGAAAATCAAATTCGTATGATAGAACTGGACATCGCTCTTCGATAACCGGTAGGAGACCACCGATGGCACTTAACTGGAAATAACTTTATCGGTAAAAAAACGTATGATCATAAAAGTTTTCAGGCGTACTGTATTTGGAATATTAAACGGCATTTTCGCCGAAATGTACGTTCGCTTTTTCTCGTCAGTATCACATGACAATGGATAGAGAGATTTTAATGTTAGAATTGTCCGTTCAACTGTATCTTTATCTATCGAACAGAAATAATCCGAGATGTAATGTAATGTTTATAATTACGAAAATATGCTTGTGGAACCAATTGTAATTTTGCATTCGTAGTTGTTTGATTTTCATCAACTAGAATAAGTGAAATCATTCGAGAAAAATTAAATTTCCTTTCTTGAAATTTACTTGTTTGAATATTAAGATGATCATTTAATGCTTTATAATATTCATCACTTGTTTTCGCTGAACAAATGACCATTGACGGCTGAATATCCGTTAAAACTAAATAATTCAACTTGTCCAAAGTATATTCTCAATGGAAAAAGTGTCTACTCTGTTGAGTAATATCGAATCGCGATGTTTCTTCAACATCGGGAATGAAATAAATGATAGCTGATGATGAATCATAGAATGCTGCACCAAGTTTATTATGTGCGAACACGACGCTTAGGTAAATCTTGAAAAATGAATAGAAAATCTCATGAGAAATTTCATCCGATGCCGACTACCTGATCAGTATGAGTATCTAAATCAGATGTTACCGATGAATAATCATCTTGCAACATGATTTCAAATTGAATAGATTCAAACGTTCAATTTTCGAATGTCGTTCCTTACAACCACGTGCTAGATACATTTGATAAAGTTATTTGTAATTATCAAGGGTTCGCCTACAGAACGAAAATCTTTTCTTTTTCATATTCTATTAGACCCGATGGAGAAAAAGAGTGCCTTCGTGAAACAAAATACGTTTCATTTCGGCTTGTACTTTTAGCGAAGATTCATTATCGTACAAATGTCCTTGATAGATAAATCGAAAATATAGTTAATAATAGCTGACGCAACAGCGATAGTACGAAGGTCGTACTGGCTCTATTTCGCTTCGTCATCTCGCTATCATGCAAACAAAGCAAACAATCATCAAAACATGTTTCTCTCATAAAGATCGAACCATTATTTCACTAACCACATTCGTTATCATTCGTATTCTACATTCTAGATCATGCTTCGAATGCGTGCTACGTACATCTGTTACCCATTTTATCAGTTTTCGCGTTCGTCTCTTAATCACCCACTCAATAGTACCCATAGAGAAGTGATGCGATAGGAGCACGAATATAAAAAGTACGAATATCATCGCGTGTGTGTGTGTCTTGTACTGCGTAGATCAGTGTGCGTTACCCATATTCGAGAATGACAAAAGGCTTGTCTGAATCAAACACGAATCAACATGATCAAATTCGTCAATTATGGCTAACAGCCGATTGTGTTTGTTTCGATGTTGATTCAACAGTGTGTGTGGATGAAGCTATAGATGAATTAGCAAAATTTCAGCAAGTTGGTGCTTTAGTCGAAGCTATTACACGAAATGCTATGGGTGGAAATATGAGTTTTCGTACGGCATTACAAGCACGTCTCAATTTGATCCAACCAACACGTCAACGTTTAGAACAGTTTGTTAAAAATCATCCATCAAAATTAACCGACGGTATCGCTGAATTGATTGCTTTATTGCATGAGCGAAACATTCCGGTGTATTTAATAACTGGTGGTTTTCATTCAATTGTTGATCCAGTAGCAAAATCATTAAATATCCCACTGACAAATGTCTTTGCCAATCAATTGTTGTTCAATGAAGACGGATCTTATGCTGGTTTCGATGAAGAAGAAATGACGTCGGATTCCGGTGGTAAAGGTCGTGCTATAGAATATTTGAAAGCGAAGTTTGGCTACCAACGGTTAATTATGATTGGTGACGGTGCAACCGATATGGAAGCCAACGCTGACGGCTTTATCGGTTTTGGTGGCAATGTTGTACGAGAATTAGTTCGAGATAATGCTCCATGGTTTGTCAATTCCTTCTATGTACTTACGGATGAACTTAGAAATAATCTCCTCAGCACAGTCCCACATCGTCGGTCTTTTCACGAACGCAAATATTCGACTGAAATAGAAGCAAATTAACAAAAGAATAAACTGTTTCTAGTTTTTGTATGTTGTTCAAATAAACTGTTTTGCTCTCTTCCAACAAATGAATTAATCTTTTACGCAGAATCGATCGGTCGTTGGTATGATAGGTTTGAATAAAGTATATTATTCAACATGAAGAACGTCAACGGAGTTACTGCACTTGTCTATACTACAATTTGACTATTTCGTCTTAAAAATAGTGCAAAGTCTGAAGGCAGGCTATGTTTCTTGGGTACAGCCCACTAAGTTGAGATAAATATAGAATATATTCGATTCGTTGATTGTTTCGTCCAAGTGACCTACGAAGTAATCGAAAAGTGCATCGAGGGAATGAAGATTTTATTTCACATAAGATAAAGTGAAGCAATGAGAAAAACATGTCATGTATGTATATGCGTATAAATATATATTTGTATGAATATAAGGAGATATGCTGAAGAGAAAAATGAGAAAGAACTTTCGAAACATGATATTGTTAATTAGATTTTGTCGCCGCTGCACGTTGATGAAGTGTACCTTCGTTTGAATCCGTTTCCATGGGATGAACACGAGCATGATTATTTCGAGGACTAAGTTTGCGTCCTCCACTTGAATATTGTCTTTGCCAACCACTTTCATTATCATCATCGGACACCTTTCCATTTCTATTCGTTGTTGGCGTTGGCACTCTCGTCGATACAGCAGTTGATGGACGTGTTGTACTATCACTATTCACTGACTTGTCGTTTGACGTAGTCGATTCATCTCCTTCTTTTTCCAGAATACCAAGTTTACGGCCAATCCAACGGAATTTAGCTACGATTTCTTCTTGCATCAAATCGAAGCACATGGCTAGAATTGCCATACCAAAAAGTACGTAGATCGAACCGAGAATCAGCTTGTAAACAGGATCATCTTTCTTTTGACCAGGAACCTACAACAAAAATCGTAGTTCAATACCGTGAAAAAATCATATCATGAGGAATGTTTGATGCAATGAAAATGAAGACTTACAAAGTCACCAAATCCGATTGTTGCTAAAAGAGAAGAATTAGACTTGTTAAGAAATTCTATTCATTAAATATTCTTACACAATGTAATAAAACAGAAATATCCAGCTTGAGTCATAGTCCATTGTTCGAATCTATGAAAAATCAACGATCCGACAAAGATATATACGGCAATGATTAACATCGTAATTGTCAGTGGCACTGTCACACGTTGATCATCTAACGATTCTTCCACATCATTAGCTTCATTTTCCAAAGTCTTCGGTTGTCCTTTCTTTTCTGATGATTCGTTTATATTGTCATCTGCATCCCATCCATTACCTTTCGTTCCATTGCCATCCATATTATTTACTCGGTTTTCTTCTGCTTTCGCTTTTCGTGCTTGTGCGCGACGCCTCTTGATCATATAGCAAGCACCACAACATATTCTTCCATATACAAACCGGAACATTTCTCCTAGCACACCGCTAATATTCGCGATACAAAGAAGAAAAATTGGAATGCCTAAACAGAGCGTATCGTATTGAGAAGAAAAACACGACGTTCCAATTCTCTTACCAATTGTTGCATAACATATGCAACAGATTTGACCTTCCCCTATAAAACACAAAAATTATTTTTTGGTAAAAGAATATCGAGCGTTCAAGAGTAATATCTCTCACATGTTACGGGTCTAAAAAGAAAAAAATACGATTTCTTGACTGTTTTCTTCGAATTTAATCATTCTTACGTGATGTTTCCATAGCCAATTGTAGTAATAATCGTGATTGCGAACAATAATGCATTCGCAAGTGTCCACTTGGTAGACGAACAATCATCTCCATAGTACCGATATTTTGATCCAGTTGATATAATAAAATCTCGATAACTGTATAACATTGTCGCGATCTTTTCATAAGCTACGGTTTGATTATCTCGTTCGATGACGTATGTTGCCGTTGGAGCGGATATTGGCGAAGGCGGTGGTGAAGTTACTGAAGTGTTGTATTTCACATAGGAGACGATTTTTTGTTTCAGTTTCATTAATTGCACGGCGATTTCACCTTGAGCTTCCTGACAATTCATTTTTTCTTGATGTTGTTCGAGTAATTCGAATAGAAATCCCCCGGCGATTGCATAAACAACAACAAGACCGACGAGTCCAACATGTGAGACAAGAAATTTCGCTGTTTGCTTGACAAATCTTCGACCTTTGGACATTTCGACCTCGTCTAGCTCCCGACCAGGACGATTATTCGAATATACATGCTCACCCTCACCCTCAAACTGATTTCGTCGCGAATCACTGTAGTCGTCTACAGGGTTCTGGTATTGTGACATTGTTTTTATTTTTGCTAGTTGCACCAAACTAAACACATCCACAAAAGAGAAAAAAAGTAATCTAATAAATTCATCTCGAAAAACAATTCACAGTGTTTTTTTCTTATTAGTTTTTCTCTATTTTACTTGAATTTTTCTATATACATATATCTCGATCTCATTCGGTAAATGTTGTCTAAGTTTTTTCTTTCACCTCCCGTTTCTCTCTTTTTTCGGCAACATTACCCAACGTTTTCCTTTTGTATGAGAAAAAAAATTGATTTGGATAGACGAGAAAAAGAAAGAGGCCAGTGTCTCTCGGTAGAGACCTGCCGTTTTCTCATTTTCCAGAAACTTTTTTTTCTCCATATCATATTCATCAGCGTATATATACAAATGTTTACCATCAACTACTTCCGATGCCGACGACACCCAACATAACTCGACCGGTGTGTTGCACATAATCAAGAAGAAAAGATCATAAATATTTTAGTTCGTTTATTCAAATCTTCTTGGAAATAATAGAAAAAAGAGCAACTAAATCAAATAGAAAAACACTTGATTTTGCCAGTCAACTCATTGTGAAAGGAAAGTCTATTCGAATGAATCCGGAATATTTCTAAATAAGATTAGTGTCAAGTCATGCAACAATCATTTAATGACTTGCGAGAACGTCATGTTTAGAAGAGGAAATTTTCACAATAAGTAAAAGTAATTTGTCGATGCCTCTTCAAACAATTTCATTAAAAGGTATCATCAACAGCATTTTTATCAGAAAATACTCTCTTGCTATATTTCGAAGGTTATTGAAAACTTTAAATATTGATGTAATATGATGAAAGTAAATGTTATACACAATAGACGCAACTTTGTACTAGAGAGAAACAAAAATAACTCTGATCTTAATGACTACGCAGGTACGGTGAAATCGACCGTCATCGAGCGACATATTCGCCATTGGTTAGTATTATTCGTTTTGGGTTTGTTTCATTCACCATGAACTCGAATCGACTACTGCAAGGAACATTTACCTAATGAATGATAATATTTTGATTTCTATGTATGCAATTTTGTCGGGATTACCGTCGAAAGATTTATATCATCTTCGTTTTGTTTTTTGTCCTTATCTATTTAAAACTTTATTCAAAAAGTGACAAGAAAAATAGAAAACAACCATCATCATCATCATCATTACCATCAGGTTTGATATGTCATTCGTTAACCGATATCTTCTTTCGTGTGTTGGTTCTGTCGTCTTCTTTTTTGCTTTACTTATATCATTTTTTTGAAGATAACTGAAAGAACGATTGATAACGACTGAATAAAGAGAGAGATTTTATTCTTTTGTTATTTTAGAACTCAACATGGATCATGTCCATGATCATGCAGCAATGGCATCGACAACTAGTTCTGTGATGAACCACGATCATCATATGATGGAACAAATGTCTGACACCAATTCCATGTCGACTGGTCATGGACTTCATAATATGAAAGATATGATGATGATGGCCGTGAGTATTCGTCTTTGTTTTTACGAATAATCGAGTTCATATGTAAAAAGACATTTCTATTGTTCGATGATGATTCAAATAACGGAATATATTGTTTGCTAAGAATTTCGTTTTCTAAAAGATGACCTTTCACGGCGGCTACACCGAACAAATCCTCTTCGATCAGTGGAACACAAAAACAGTCGGCTGTACGTATTTCCTATCAAACTTTCTTCGGAAAAAAACAACTTTTTCTTCTTCATCAAGCATTTGTTGGCTCATGGTTCGCTGTATTTCTCGTTGCTGTACTATACGAAGGATTAAAGTCCGTCCGAGATAGTTTAGCGAGACGTGAATTGTGTGAAACATGTTCTCCGAGTCAAAATCGTACACAAACTATGTAAGTGTACTTATCACACTTCGCATACAAATTAAAAATGCTTTGCAATGCTTGCTATTTATTTGCTTTATAAATATGATTGTTTTCCTTTGTGATTGCTTATTAGTCTCCCGGACGATGAACATCATGTATTCCGAAATCATGAAACTGTACGGTGAGAATTGATTTGTTATTATGATAAGCATTATTTCATTCAATCTCGATCTTCTATTGGAATGTTTTTCATGTTTAGGGGTCGTTTATTCAGTATGGCACACATCGTTCAGACATTGTTACATATTCTTCAAATGACTCTTAGCTATGGGTTGATGTTGGTAGCGATGACATTCAATACGTATTTATTTTTCGCCGTTGTTCTTGGTGCTGGCATGGGACATTTTCTTTTCGGATGGCGTCGTTCATCTGCTATCGATTATAACGATCATTGTCATTAAGATTTTCAAAGACAACTAACATATGTTTGTTTTTTGTAATTTTTTCCTGCTAATATAATCAGTTTTTTTTTCGAATTCAAAACTGTTCCACCTTTTTCTTACGCTGACTATTGTATTCGATAGTTAGTTTTGTTTTATACTTGCATGAAATTCAATAGAAATATGTGACCGCAACCTATGTCAGTGATTTGGATAGAGTTTCAAAACGGCTAATGGGAAAATCGCTTGCATTTTGTGTGAATGACTTCGAGGATTTACGGAGCAACACTTTTCAGAGCATCCTGAAAGATTCCATTACTTCTGCTTAGGCAACTGCCGTTCTAATGCTTCTCATCTCGACGTGCGAAAGAAACATCTCTGACGTAAGAAAACAAACATTTCTAATCTCGTTTAACATAGCAGGAAATTCGATGTAATGGAAAAATTTTGTTTTTTTTTCAATTACGAATGTAGGTACGAGTCTTCGCGAAGAATATATTCATTGTAAAAAATTATCCTCCTAGCAAAAGCCATCATATCCATCTAATTGATCATTAGAAATCGTTAGGAATCTTGTCTCTGTATAGATTTTATTTTCGTTTTTCGAAGAAAAATAGAACTAAGAAAAAAGAACGTAATGAAATGTATATGATCAAATTGATTATTTCTTTTGAACCTAGAGAAGAAAGTTTATTATGAAAAACAAGCTCGGTGCAACGTTCGTCTCTTACCGGTAGATATAATTTGAATTCCGGCGGTAATTCATCTTCGGAATAGAGTCGATCCGAGAAGTAAACACGTCGAATACGACAATTAGCATGAATCTAGAAACGATTTTCATCTAAGAAATCTTTCTAATGGGGAAGTACTTACTTGAACTCGAAGCGTTTCGATATAATTAGTACCATAGGCGCGTCGAGTAAAGTCCGATAGATTGAATTGAATCTGATTCCAACCATCATCCAAACGCATTGGCATTGTACAGATAAATGGTTTTACACGCGTAGTTGATTGGTAATTACTGGCTCGGAATCGACGACGAACGTTTCGATCATCGAGAACCTACGATTAGCATTCGAAAAGCCGAACGATTCTATGAAGAAAAACGCCTACTTGAACTTCGAATGTGAAGTATTTCTTTAGATTTTTGATAATCATAACAAGAAACGGTAATTTAATGCCAAGAGTTTTTTTTGGATCAGCTGGACATGTGATATATGTGGTACTCACATTTGTGCCAACTATTTCCAAAACAAGCGATTGAATTTCATTATCTGTGATTCTTTTGATATGTCCATTACGTACCTATACCGAAACAAAAGATGATAAACCTAAAGTTTGCTTTTCGATTTTATCGTACTTTCTTGTCCCAGATCTGTAGCGGTTTACTACCGATGCTGTACAATATGGAAAGAAAGCCACTTTGAAACGTATTTTTGAACATATCTCTGAAAGAATAAACGAATAATGAGAAGAAAATGAAGGAGTTTGTAGCAAGTCAGATCGTCATAGATACCTCAGTCACTCTGGAAACACTGTGTTGATCGACGACAACGAAGACTGTTTATTTCTCTTTTTCTTCTTTGCAAATATGGCTGAAGTATCACCTAGTAACTGACTCTGGTTAAAAACTCGCGAAGTCTTGTTTTTCGCTCAAATTTCGAAAGTAAACTTCATGCTGATTTAGATAACTTTTGAGACAAAGATCGTCGACTTGCCGGATTATTTTCATACGAGCGATAGAGGGCGTGAAAAGACGTTTTCAAGGGTCTTTTATGTGTCGCTGAAACGAACGTTCTGAAGTGTAGAAAATCAAATTTATTCTCCATTACGGATTAAGTGATGCATACTCGAAACATCGTTTCGGAAATGGTAAATTTATGGAAATCTTCGCGTGTTTTTTTATGCAGATTATCAAGTATGCTCATAACAATTCGATTCAAATTGAAGGCTTTCTTTTCAAGAAGACAAGCATGACTTCATTGTATGGTAATACATCCTTTAAAACTGAATTACTAAGTAAAGAGTCAAAACAAACGAGAGTTAGCTAGAAAAATTTATTGAATATTAAAAAAAAAGACAAATATGATTGAAAGCACGTTTATTTGATAAATCATTCACGTTGTATATCACAGAATCATTTCATTATAGCATCCATGTTGGTGTGAATGCTGTAAAGTTCCATTTATCTGGCTGACCAATATGTGAAAATTTCGTGTTGTAATCAGATTCACTCCAGACGAATGGCGGTTGTTGGTCAGATGTTGGACCAGCAACGGCGACAAGTGTGAAATTTTGCATCAATGCATAACTTGTAATCTGGAACACATAGAAAACAGTAAGACTTGCTACCAGAATGGAACATTGATACTTACTTTAGCATCGGTAGCACCGTGAGGACGATGTCCCAGTGGTTCATCGGGATAATGTCCGTCGGCTAGATTCAAATCACATCGAGCAGCGATTGTCAGTTCTGCTGAGTATGGTGGAGTGCAGTTACAAGCCGACAAATTATCGTTTTTAAAATCATTGTATCTGAAATGAGAAGAATTTTTGTTTAGATGCAACACGAATTGTTTTCTATTCGAATACCGCATCATCTTGATCATTGATGGAAGATCAACAACTTTGTTTTGATCGCGTCGAAAGATTCTGGCACGGGAAGAATCATGCCATGAGTATAATTCTGGTCCTTTCTTCTGAACCATCGCTTCTTCACCGGACAAATTTCGGAAGTCAGGAAAATAAACATTATTGTACGACGCCCAGTAAGTATCCGCATTCAATTTATCAGTCATATCTATATACTCGAAATCTGTTACCATTTGTTCAGCCACCATTAGAAATCTGGAACAGGAAAAGCTATGAAACAAACTATTCGTCTTTGAAGCACAACTTTACCCAGCTTGGGGTTTCTGTCCTGGCGTGAATCGCTTGAAATCTGTAATCATCCATTCGTTATTGTATGTTCCATCATTGAAAGCAAAGAATTTATCAATCCATTCTTGTCCGTTATTCGATAGTCGATTTGATACGACCACGCGAATCCATTCAGGTACCGAGATGGGAATGATATTGTGACGTAGATTCTCATTAAAATTAACAATTGTCGTTTCAATGATAGTCAGATTAGCTGGACGTGTCATGTAAAAGTCATCTAGAATTGACACAATGTTTCGAAATGATGCTGATCAGTGACTAGAAGAACTAACCGACGGAGTGAAGTGTACCAGGATACGATGAGAATATGATTTCGGCACCTGGAACTGTTGCACCTAGAGTTAACAAACGATATAGATTGAGATCTCAAATCCTGTAGACGTACTTGCGACATCAATTGAACGTTTTAATGGCATGTTGTAACGTTTGATGACTTTTAACATTGATTTAAAGTGACTCCAATCAGCATGGGAAACGAAGACATCCGAATTGCCTGGTAAAAGCTAGAGCGGATGAACATGCAACCTATAATTAGTATGCATTTGCAGGCTTTATTTACTTTAATCAACGCTGAGCAACTATCGTGTCGTTCAACGTCTGGAATACCAAAACGCTCAGCTAAATCGCCAACGGATTCTACCACTTGAAATAATCTAAAGAAAACAACCGGTATTAACACGAACTCACTACAATTGTCTTACAGGAATCCAAGTGGATCATCAAGTCGACGTCTTGGTTCACGTGGCGTATTGTAATGTCCATCGATAAGACCATTTAGTTGAATAAGAAGCAAATCAACCTACATAAACACAAACAGCTAAACGAAAAAACAACATCGTTAGTTGCGCGTACTTGATGCCAATATTCATCATCAGGATAACTTTCAATTTGCGTATACATCCAATCGAGTTGTATACTGAGAAATTCTTTGAAATAGTTACAAAATTTTGTTTTATTAGCACAAATATCATCGATATTGTTCTGCCATTGCATCCAGGTCAAATCTATCGAAAAAAGGACGAATCGATATCGATCAAATTTACCAAGACTAAATCCAACCTCGTGTCAATTGTCCTTCGAGTAATCCAGCTGAATAGGCTTGATCGAAATTTGTCTGATTTTCCAAAGTTTTGATTTCTAATACTGACCAACCAGTAATATTGTAAGTTTGATCCCAAAATCCACTGGCTAAGACATTGTCAACGTTTGGATTAGGCTCTTTGTAATCGTGTGCTAAAGCTGTGACAATTTCGTATTTGCCATTTTTCTTCACAATATGACCTCGATATCGTTGAAAAGATGGATCATCATTAGCTGATGTGAAGAGAAAAAGTGCAACAAAGACGAAACACTTTGCAAACATTGCTATCTAAAAGAAACGAATGAATAAAACAGAGTCTTATTCGAATGTTAACATTATTTATAAAGAACAGATAAGAACAGACGCTCGTCGCTCTTTCATTCTCCTTTGAAACCATCGAGATTGGTGGTTAAACAACAAATGAATAATCATTCCAATAGACTTTCGTATTTTTTCTTTATTCTTAAAACTTATTTTTTTTAAACAGATGTTGCCCGTAAAACTAAGCAACACTTGGCAAACAGCTGTCATTGAGATTCTCTTCTTATTTCTATTTTCGTCTTCATCAAATATCAATTAATTTTCCTCTTTCAATCTCATTTAATATTTCTGAAGAACATGTCAAAATGTCAGAAACTTAACGTCGGAAGTTCCCTTCTTACGGCGTCATTTTCAATTAGAAAACACAAAGACATCTCGTCAAAATCTTTTTGAAATTTATTTGTTGACAGAAAAAAAAAACGTCTTTATCATCACCGATCCAACGAAAGAATAAAAGAGGACAAATAATAAGCCAAAACAAAAGAAATGGAGAAAAGAAGGGTATGAGCAACAACAACAACAACATACATGTATTGATCAATCAACGGAAAAATAAACAAATGAAAATGAAATACTTTTTTCCTATATATGTATATATATATTTATATTGTCAATTAGAAAGAGAATCTTTCGAATGAATAGTAGATACGTGCTCGCCCTTAAGAGAAGAAAAGGAGAGTCAATTTCACAAATAAAAAGAAAACAATCGAATCCTTAGTGTCAAACATAGGCACACAAAATATTGAGGTAGAGAACTGAGACAACATTGAAGAGGAATGAAATACTCCAAAGAGAAGAAGGGTGTTCAACATATGATAAAATAACTCGTGATCAGAAATGTCTCGTCTATAAAAAGAATGAATTAGTCATCACATACTCCCGTATATGTTTTTGTTCAAATTCATAATAAAGAAGTCGCAAAAGAAGATTTTATTGCTGATGCTACTGGCATACCAGAGCGATGAAAATGAACGCATTGCCAACGTGCATCCTTTTTGTGCCATACACGAGTTTCCTCTGTGCGAACACTTTGTGGTTGACCATTTCTGAAAAGCAAAATAATTACTTAGTGCATAACTTAATCCCATCGTCGTACATACCGATCCATATATTGAAGAAGTAAAATATAAGCTATACAAGCTGCTTCATCTCCCAATGTGTGCACAACTGGTGTTAGCATGGTACAATTGATTGTGGGTTTACTTGCTTTTGCAGATAAGACTAGAACAAAACGAGATGATGTTAGTTGATTACTGTAGAAATGAATTCAACGGTAAAAACAACGGGTCACATCACCACAAAGAACATTCTATTACCTGTATCGGAACGAGCGAATCGTCCTGAAATTGAATTTAGGGATATAGATTATCACAGAAAGAAAACTACAATCAAGCTTTTCTACTGATACTGCTAACACGAAATGTGACTTCCTTTCGTTCTCTTTTTTGCTACATACCTGTGTCAAAGTAAAATTTATGAAAGTCAAGACCTTCAACCAAATTTCCTATCGTTTCAGGTTCAAAACAAGTAATCTTCGGATCGCATAGTGATCTAAAACAGAATGTCATCTTTGAATAAAACTCCACCGAGTTGACAATTAACTTACTTATACATATCGAAATCACTGTTAGCAATAGCTTGTAATAATTGTTCGGTTACTTTCGTGATTTCCAAGGCTAAAATGATTAAAAAAGAAAATTTGAGTTTCAAGACTTTATTCTAAAGATAACATGAACAATCAGAAAAAAATTAGTTTCTTTAAACCCAGTGTTATAAATATCAAGTTAACAAGTGATCAAATGCGTGTGATAAGAATAGAATAGCATCTCAATTTGATTTCATATGTGCTTACTTAGATTTCCTACTTTAGTTACAGGTGATGTTGTCTTTTTAGCAACTAAGAATTGATTGATTTATTTTGATTAAACATGACAAAATATACACGAAATATCCATTGATGTATCACTTACTTAATCGTTCAGTTCGTTCAATATCGTTGGCATCGTCAATCGTGACGCTGTTACTATCTCCCGATTCTTTGATTCCACTATTACCACTCTGTGTTGTTGGACGTGACCGAGTACCTAAAAAGAAATTTTCGGCATATAGATGAAGAAATAGATGAAGCAAGTTTGTTTGGTTAAATCACGCTTATCATTTGATTTAAGCAAGAAAGGTGAGCGTTTGCAAGCACATTGATACATAGAGAGAGAGAGAGAATTTTCAGAATATAATAGAAGAAAAACAAGAGTTGAGAACAGTGTTTGAACCTTCGACCTACGTTTACAACAAAATCGAGCAAGTGCGAAGAAGAAATACATTCAAATAGGTACGAAATCGATACATATATATATATACGCGCGTACCTCCACTAATAGAAGCTGAGATAATCGGACTTGAGAGTGGTGATATGACACCAGTTGAAGGTAGTGGCTTTTTCCCATTAGTAGGGGATTGTGTTCCGCTATTTCCGGTTGAAAACACTCCGGCATCTAAAAATCGATCCATTCATTTCCAACAACATGTAAGGTAATTTTCATCCGTATATAACGCATGCCATTTATTTGTTGTCGCACAAAACGATTACGCGCACACATATCGAAGTCACAAGGTTTTCAAGGGACAAGAAAATGAGAATATTCAACAACGAGCAAGATTAATCAAAATACATACACATGTATATAATTACACAAAAAAAAGATTATATAGAGGGTCAACAATCAAGATGTGTATCATGCAGGATGGGTTCAAAACATAAAACGACATATATATGTTATTTCCTTAACTATGAAAAAGAAGAAGAAGAAGAAGAAGAAGCTCTTTGTCTCGTCTGGAAATAGATATGATTTTAGGAACGAAGAAAACTGTCAATTTTAGAGGGTTCGATAATATCATGATGTATTCTTTGTAGAGAGTTTTTTAATTTGGACTCGCATCTGCTTCTAAATAAAGTACAGAGAAATTTAACAAGAGAGAAAATGCAAATAACACATCGATTCGAACATAACGATTGAATGATGAAGAAGTTTACGTTGAGAAATTCAACATGATGTGTATAAATCGAGAAGAAAAAGTAGCAAGATGAATTTGGAGAAAATATGAACATAAAATTAGACGACAACGACGACGACGACACGAAAAGCGATGAAGAATCTGTGGTATACAGGTTAGCCGTGCAAGAAAGAAATGGAATAAGGAGACTGATGAAACTTACTTGGAATCAATGTACGATTAACAAACATTGTCGATAGAATTGCTCCCTGAAAAGCAGTAAAATTCCCATGATTAGTGTCATTATTGGATCGGCATTCGGATGAAAAATTCATCGTTTTTGCTTACGATCATGCATATGAGGCAAAATATAGCGAGAAACATGCGATAATATTCAAAGAAAAACAGGTCAATGAATGATTGTATGTCACAGTTTTTGATTTTTAACATGTTTTTTTTTCTCATTTAGCATGTGTTAGGTAATTGAAGGAAGGTTATTTACCTTTAATTTTCGTCGTGCATTGAATTTACGTAAACAATCGACAGTCTCTTGTCGATGGATTGTACCAGCAACACGTTCCCGTTGCTAAAATGAGATATAAAAAGAGAGTTTTTTGCTTGATTAGATGCTTTTCTATTGTTTCTCTCGTTGGTTTTAATCGAATCAAGTGTAGAATGCTTGAATCTTCGTCTTCTTTCTTTTTGTCCTTTCTATCGATAATGACTCTGATTTATTTTCCTTGTTTGTCTTCTTTCTACAGCAGAAAAAGAAAAGAGGAGGGGGCGAAGGAAAAGGAGAAACTCAGAAGAGAGACAGAGGAAAAAAGGGGAAAAAAGGGGAAACGAGACGCACCAATGCATTCTATTTTAAATGCATCGGGCCTATTTTAGCTGATGTCAAATAATCGTTTCGTCGAACATCCTCACATCATTAACGTTATGTTCTCTTTCTCCCTCTCTCTTTCTCTTTTTCTTTATTTCCTTACTAATTCTCATTCATTGAGCAAATAAGTATCGGTAAATAAGCCATAAATGTATCTTTACTCGAGGAAATCAAACAAATTTCAATTCTATTCATTTCTCTTTTCCTTTTCAAATAACTTACACAAATCCACGGGTGTTTCAACGCATCTGTCGCACTTATTCGACGGCTCGGGTTGATATTCAACATCGAATCGATCAAACGTTTTGCTTCAGTTGTCACCGTATCCCATTCAGGCGACGGATACTAAATATAGGAATGTATTTAGTTATAATTAACGCGCACTGTTTTACATCATAGGCGCCGGCTTTGATTTGATTGTATAGACGATGTTGATCTTCGTCCCAAAAGGGTGGATAACCCACGAGAAGAATGTATAGGATAACACCTAAGAACGAGTTTTCAATACGAGAACATTCACTTTTGTTTTCTCAGACAACAAAATACGTACCACACGCCCAGATATCGACGGGTTTGCCATATGGTTCTTTTTTGAGGACTTCAGGACTGAGGTAACCAGGAGTGCCAGCAAAACCTATCGATGAATTTCGTCGAATAAGTATCTATTGAGTAAATCTTTTTTTTCGCAAAATACATACCGTACCACTGTGTTTGATCTCCATTAACTTCAATTGCTAGACCAAAGTCAGCAAGTTCTAGAAGAAAAAGTACAAGATCGAATTACATTTGAAAGAAAAATGATAAATGGCTGTACTCATTTCCTATGACGGAAATAATCTACATCATTTTCCTCTCGATCAAATGAGTAGAGAGCTACTAATGACCTTCAAAAATGTTCAGCTGAAGTCGTCCTCTTCAATGATTACTTACTGACAGCTGCTCCTTTTGTTTTACTGGCGAGCAAAAGATTTTCAGGCTAGAGAGAATAAGAGAAGAACACAGAAATTCAACAATCAATATTTATCAAGCAACTTACTTTTAAATCTCTATGTACAATGTTACTCTCATGGCAATGACGAACAGCTTCAAGTATTTGCTGTATACAATGACTAAAATAATACACGATAAGAGTAAAACAAGATATTCGAAAGTTTGAATACCTAGCATCTGCTTCACTGTAGAATTCTCGGGCGACAATGTCTTCGAATAATTCACCACCGGTGACTCTGAAAAAAAAATAGTACATCAGATTGTTTGTCTTTCTGTCGAGTACATTGGAATAGAAATTGCAAAACTTACAAGTCAAATACTAAATAATGAAAACCTTCTTCGGAGATGCTATCATGCAGACGAACTAAATAAACAGTTGATAAGAAATATTTATTGATTTCAACGAAGAAAACCTTACCAATATTGGGATGTTTTAATTGTCGACAAATACGTGCTTCTCTTTCGAGTTTTTGATGATCTACATACATAAACAAAGGTCAATTCGTAAGGTCTGACTGTTTTTCTAACCTCGGGTGGATAATTTTTTGGTATTAATGATTTTAGCAGCAAATTCTTGTGCGGAGCTTTTCTGTATACATCGTCTGACAATTGAAAATGCGCCTCTGAAAATACAAAGAATAAATATATTTACATAGCCATTCTTAATAGCATAGAATTGATTATAATCCATTATTAATGAATTTTGTTTTGTTCTACACACGCTTCTCTTTCATTCGGAACAAGTTTTCTTCGTTTTTTTTTCTCTTCTTTGACATTTTTCCTTGCCATAGGCGAAGAACACCAACGCATTTTTTTTTGTTCTTGTTAACACTCCTGCATGGATGAACAGTTAGTCAACAACAAAAAAATGTGTATTCAAACAATTGACTGAAGCTGCTCTACCAAGCCAACTGCCGGCTTGATGATAATGACTTTTTTTCCTTCCTGATCTTGTCGTTGCCTCAATTATGATAATATACGTTTGGTCTTAGACTTGAACGACAACATATAACAGTGATCTGCTTTTCGCATCCTTGTCAGTGACTAGTGTTAGTAGTAAAAGATGAGGTCAGAATACGAATGAGAAAGGGAAGGGAAAAATGAGAATGATGATGATGACGAAGACGACGACGATGAAGATGATGATGATGAAGAGAACGGGAGAAAAATAATATCCGCGACATGCAAACGCGATTAATCAGGAGAGAGAGAGAGAGAGAGAGAGAGAGAGAGAGAGACGGAGACAGGGTAGCGGTATTCTATGAAGGTTCACCAATGTAGCAACTTCGATGACAAAATGTTTGATTGCAATTTAGAACTGGACTCACGAGAGAAGATAGTCAACAATTGTTTTTTATGTTGATTCACGATATGAATCAAATGCATGGGAAATTAGAAGGGGAAAATGGGAAGGGAATAATAAAATAGAACAACATGTCTATAGTTACTTACTTGCCAAGTTCTTCTTTAAGATCATATTCATCAGTGAAACGAGTGGATGTCACAATCGAATTCGATATTGGTGTGTTATTTGTTACAGCAGCCATATTGTTCATGGAAGTTGTTGTAGGAGGCGACACCTTTATGTTCTGATTATCTTTCTTAGTAGTATTACTATTGTTGTTGTTGTTGTTGTTGTTGTCGGTACTGGTCGTGTTATTATTGTTAATAGTATTGAGAATTTTGTTGAATAGAGTATTGTTATATTTCATACAGACAAGACAAGAAAAGTTGGTTTTGTTCGATAATATGAAACTGAATAAATAGATGGAGGTGGACGTTGGGTCATCAACATTTTTAAATAGAAAACTTCTAGATCAACATGCGTATGTTAGTGATATATGTTGCATAAACGCGACAAAACGACCAAGATTCTTGTCGTTGTTTGTCGCAATAGTAGAAGCGGCAGCAGTAGCAGCTATAGAAGAAGCTTATTTCTGGTCGACGACACACGCAGAAGCAGAGTCCCGATGTCGATTCAGGTGGAGAGAAGGAGAGAGAGAGCGAAGACAGACAGACCGAGCGAAGAAAAGACGAAGAAGAGGAAGAAGATGGAGAGAAAGTCGAGAATGACGAAGACGACGCCGATGTCGATGAAGAAGAAGAAGAAGAAGAAACAGCAGTTGTAGAAAAATAGTAGTAGGCAAAGAACAGAGTGAGCAACTAAATGCAAGATGATTCTCAGCCAGTCAGAGATAGGAAGGAAAAGAAAGAGTGGAATGGCCGCTAGGGATACACACGAATGCACAGTCACGAGTTGAAATAATCATTTTAGAACATAAGCTGATGAATTCTTCGAAAAATGAAAATCAAATCTGCATGCCGTTTCTTTCTCCCAGCTAAACTGTTGGACTCTTTCGTTATTGACACGTTGTATTTCGAATCAAGAAAGACAGATTCATTTCTATTGGTTTACTTTCCGAAGCCAATAGAAAACTTCCAGTCATTAGTAGGAAAAAAAGAAATGGAATAAGTATTTCTCCTAACATCTTTCTTCTTCTTCTTTTTCTTCTTCTTGTTTTGTGTCAAATATGATAATGTGATTGAAATTCTTTCGAATAATCATCTCGATGCCAAGCAATTTCAATGTTGCACGATTAATAATTTTGAAAAAAAGCAGAAAGAGAACGTTGTAAACTCGCTCGTCTTTTGCTATTCATAATCCTCGGAGAGTTTCCTATCATTATTGCCAAAAGAAAATTCAGATCTGCTGATCTAAAATTGATGATTTCAATAGGGAAATATTCCATATGCGATAATATAATTGTCGATTTGATGTATTTTAGACAACATCACTCAGCCTGATTAAAGTTCCTGTAAGGATGAAAACAAAGAGTAGAATTCTCCTCTTCTGTCATTTATTCACTTCGGGATGAGAAACTAAACATCGATGAGTCTCTTAGATTAATATCGTACGACAGGTTGTCGTGTGATAAACCCATGCGTATCACTTGAATACATCGGTTGACCGGCAGGAACATAGACAACGCGTTCACTAAACAAAGGATCTCATAGATAAAGACAGAAGTCGATGAATTAGTCTTACCGAGGTGGACGACAACATGGTAAACAGCAGCAGAGTAAATCAAGCGGAAGACAACATAGGCAAATGTCAATGGAATCGGAACATGGACAAATATCCAACTAAAACAGAGAAGAAAATATTAAATATTCTCTCGATGAAATCTTTCTGATTAAGTAGAATCCCAATAGAATTGCTGATTAGTAATTGCATTTTCAAATTTCAAATAGAGGAAATCATATAAATTCAATCATAGTTAATACTTATTTACAATTTTTCAAGATGTCGAGGCATTTATTATTATCTCATTTTTTACATCAGTTCAAACTAAGATTTCTTTTTCTTCTCTCTTGACAGAAATAACTTTTCTTGCAAAAAAAAATATGAATTCCATTAAAGAAAGGATATAATTTCAAGCCAATTAGTTCGTGAGCAATTCATCTACGTACTAAACACATGATGAATACTTGTGCGTAATTGCTGTGTATTGAAGTGCAAGAAATGGCGAGTAAGACGAGGTATACATGAAGACGTCATTGTTCGAGACCGATTTGACGAAAAATATCCTTTTCGATTGTGTGCGTCAGGTAAATTTCATTTATCTCATTCATAAGAATAATAAACATGTATTTTTTCCTTTCATCAAACCATAACCAAGGAACAGGAGAGAAGGGAAAAAAAGCGAATGACAGTATATATTATTATTTATAGACATACATGAAAAAAAAAGAGAAAGAAAACAGAGATAAAGAGATCTTTATTTTGAACGATATCATTGATTAATTTAGTAAGCGAAGACAATAACAGCGAATGCATATGACACACTGTTCGTTGAAAGAAAAGAAAATAGTGAACACACACACACACACAGAAGGAAATAAAAAATAGAGTCTGATGTCATTGTCAAGACAAATTCAAGCGACGATGTCAAGGACGGTTCGATCAGCAAACAATAAACACGACGAAAACTAAAGAGAAATTCGCTTTTTGACTAGGAGATCGAACATTCGAGAATATAGCAATCAAGTAAACAGATTGAATCGTTCTAAAATAAAGACAATTAATCGATCTGTCAGATTTGATCAATTTAGATATTACTTTTCGATCGAAATGTATTCGACGACGTCAATGGCGCAGGTATTTTCAGCGTATGGGTCATTGTTGCTGTTGTTAGTTTACTGCCTAAACTCGAGAGATCTGGTGGAGGTGGTAAAGGCTGTCCGGTGATCGATTGTTGTTCACTTTTTGTCGTTGACAATGAACGAGAATATAAACTCGACAATGAACGATTATCGTCGAGATTGGATGATGAAGATGAATGTGAAGCTGCTGGTAGAGCACTGTGATGTTCGAATACGGGCGATGTGGACGATAAGTTACTTAATGTATTCGATGCTGATGAGACAGGCGAATGATTTGATGAATTGATTTCATTTGTTGATGTTTGTTGACGTATGGATTTCGACATGAAATGAGTTGGATTACAATTATTTCGAAGAAGTCTGAAAAAGCAAAGCTAGAAAGGCGTTTTGTAAAGAAAACGAGGAATTCACTTCAATGGAGATAATTCTGTTTGCGTTTTTAGATCAATACTAATATCATTATCAGTTGATGTTGATGAATAATGCGAATGTCGGTCAGATTTTTGTTGATTAGATGATGATGATGTATTTGATTGTGTATGATTACTAGCTGAACTTGTTGATATACTCGTCGATGATGATGAAGATGATGAGCCAAATAATGCTATAGGTGCATGCGGCTGAGTAGGTGATTGTTTTGTATGATGGACAATATCATTTGATGGTTCATGATTATTTGACGATAAATCATCGTTGCTTGTTGAATGTGAATCTTGTTCGTGTATTAATGATGAACTGTCTGTATGACCATTTACTAATAAATTGTAAGCATGTTTTGCTTCTTTACTTATATCACCTATATGGAATGAATTAGAACGAGAAGACGAGAGATGAAATGTACAAACCATTTTGTAGACGTTGTTCGAGTTCACGTGTGAACCGACAAGTTTCTTCATTCGATTTTTTTAATGGAGATTTGGATGGTAGACGAGTATGAACAGGTGATCGACTGTTCGAATCTACTTTTAACGAACGATCGCATTCAATTGAATTCATTTTTTTCAAAATACCTGTCACGATTTCCAATGGAGATTGATTAAAGTCGATTTTTGTCGAAGACACTGCTGATAATTTCAACTAAACAAACCAAAGGTTGTCATATATTTGCGAACTAATTCCATTACACTTCGTATATCTTTCATCATCAGTCTAAATCTGTTTACTACACAATTATTAATCTCATATGTGTGATCGTCAAGCACACATGTGGAATGGTTATTGATACTAATATGTTTTACGATAGATTTGTCAGATTCAATCAAGCACAAATTGACACAACACCTCCGCGTCTTTCCGTTTTTACATTCGATTTCAAGAATGAACTAATCGTTCATTTGTTAGTGTTACGCCATTTTTTCTCCATATATACTTGTTGAGAGGGCCAAGAACAATATTCTACTCGAGAGCATAAACTTACGAAAACATATTGACCTTGTTTTATAACTAAATTAAACTTTGTTCCTCTTAGAATAATAATAAGAAAGTTCAACAAGGAGAGAAAGAGTCAAAATTTCTCCTGAAACTCGTACGTTGTAGAGCGTGTTGCACAAAGTTAGAAATCATTACTTACATCAATCGTCGGAGATTTTGGAGAGGTTGGTTCACTTCGTTCAGGTTTTGGTGGTGGTTTTATTGAAGTATGATCTACTGTTAAACGTGGAGTGGTGTCAGGTTCAGAATAAATTTCTGTAAACGCTTGTAATACTTCATCTAGTAATGATGAAGGTGCGATTTCCTCCTAAAATAAAAAAAAATCATTGGTATAAAACCAGACGATCTATAATTGACTCACCGTTCGCTGTTCAACAGAAAGTATCGCTACTTCTTCTTCTTCTTCTTTCTGTTCAGGAGTAAGAATAGGCTGTTTATAATTTGATTCAAATTCTTTTCAATGAAATAGAAAGAAACAAGAGGACAAGTCAAGTATGCAACCTATGCCGATATTTGAACAATTACCATTAACAGTCGATGGACTTCTTTCAATAGGTATCTTAATTAAATCGGTTTTCTCTACGCCAGCAAGACAAGTCACATCACCAAATGTTTCACCTATAGAAATATTTCATTCGAAGTCTTCACAATCACTTTCTTTTTCAAAATACCTGATACTCCAATATGAAATGCATGAATGAAATCAGCTTGAGGCAGACCAATCATATCCTTTGATAATTGTTTGCCTTTTGTTTTTCCAACATTCTTTTTCGTGTCTACAAACAAATGCACACATAACAATAGCGAATCAGTGATTGCAGTAATTAACCTGTTTTGCGATGAAATAAATTACTCATTGTGAATGACGTTGAATTAGGATAATTAGGTGTCGAAATCAGTGGTTTTGATATTGAAATAACATGTAATGGTTCAACATCACTATTATTAACGAAACCGACTTGACCGTCTGCAGATACACACTGAAGAAAATTATTGACCGATGACGATGATATGGGAACGTTAAGACTAGAACAGATGGAAGAATGGAGAACGAGAGAAGAAGAAGAAGAAAAAAGATGTTGTCTAAATGAACGAAACGAAAAAAAAATGAAGAGAACGAATGGAAGAGAAGAATACATGTACGTGTAGATGAAGCAGGAGCAATGTTCATTAGTAATTGAGAAATTGAATCTTTTCTTTGCCAATTTTTTTTCTCTCACGATTATCAACATGGCGACTCAAGGTTGCAAAAACGATCGATTGATCGAGCAATCAATGAAAGTGTGTAACAGGTAGCGCGTCGCATCATAAAACAAATGACCCCGGCCTGTTTGCATGCATACACACACCAGAAAGAAATAAAGAGCGTGTTTATGTAACGATGAATTCCGAGCACGAGTGTGTGTGTGTGTATATATATATACTACCGTTGCTTTGCCTTTCAACCATTTCTCTCATTTTTCTTCTTCTTCTTTTTCTTCTTTTCTTTATCGTATGTATTAAGCTGTCGAAATTTGATGCACACACATACCAGCGATCGAGAATTGTCAATGGTCCAAGCAGACAGGATTCTACGGAAAGAAAACCGTCAGGTAAATTGGTCGGTTTGCCATTTGTATCTTTCCATCGAACTTTTTTGATTTCAATCTAGAATAAAACATTAGTTCAGAAGGAGACATGGCAAACAAATCATTATTTCTATACTTCGCGTAGAGTTTTTTCTAATTGTGCAAATGTAGGTCGTTCAGAGGGTTCATGCTTCCAACAATGAAGCATTATTTGATATAACTCTGTTGTAGCGTAAGAAGGACGCGGTAATCGTTGATAATTGGGTGCGTCGATAGCGTTGACAATCTAATCAATTGAAAAGAAGATATGTTGTCTTTTATCTCTTTATTTCTGGTTTAGAACAATCCTCAAGAGAGATCGAAATTGTTCCACAGAATAGGTTTACGTTTTCTTCTAAACGTATTGTCAAACAAAGGATTTGTTGATCAATGATTTATTTAAATGTCAAAAAATCATCTACGTGATATGTCATATTCTTCGTAGTGATTGATACCCTTTAAAATAATACAAAAGAACTAACCAATCTTCCCCTTGTCTTATGATTAACTAAATCGAATACAAAAGAAAAGAAATATTTACTTCGGCACTTGTCATTCCTTGCCATGGCATTTCACCGTAGCTAAAGCATTCCCACATACATACGCCAAAAGAAAATATATCCGATGCACTTGTGAATCGTAGAAAATTAATTGCTTCTGGACTCATCCATGCTATCGGCAATCGTAACGTATCCTTCCATGATGTTTTGTAATAATCGGTTTCTGAACAACACAGACGCGAAAGACCGAAATCGGAAAGTTTAACCTGAAACAAAACTGGGATAAGAACGGATCGAATTGTTTTGAAAACTTTACCAATGTTTTACTGAAGACCAAGATGTTTCGACTGGCTAAATCTCGATGAATGAGAAATTTCTTTTCTAAATAATTCATCGCCGTGGAGATTTGTCGAAGAAATTCCAATAGAATTTCGATTGTGTATTCACACTTTGCATTTTTTAATAATAAACATTCATACAACGATCGTGAATGAGCGTATTCAGTTACCTAAACGTAATCTTATCTAGATGTTTATTTTACAAAATATCAATTTGTGACTTACCAACATAAATAACCCATCTGCTTGGATAACAATGCCAAAGAATTGAACGATATGTGCGTGTTCGGTATCTTGTAGGACACAGATTTCTTTGAGTAGGTCATCAAGACCAAATGCTTGTTCAAATTTATGTAAACGTTTCACAGCGACGGTTAACTAAAGAAAATATTGCTTTTCTTTAGCAGAAAAGTTTATTTGATTGTGCTTACTAATTCATTCTGTTTGCTTTTCCAAAATGCTTTGAAAACTATAAAGAAAAATGAATGTTAAAGATCGGAAGCCAAGTTAGATGAAATTCTTATTACCAGTGCCGAATTCTCCTTCACCAATTTGTTCAATTAATTGAATATTCTGTTGAGAAATAATATTTTTCTGTTGCTGATTTTTCCCCATCGATGTTTGTTGATTCAATGGTGTTATTGAAGAACCCTGTTGTTCATGATAACTGTTCAATTCATGCGTGCTTCGAGAGAGATTGGATGTCGACGAACGAAATGTTAGTTTCTAATAAATAGACACGTATCAAAGAGAGATTGATCTTAATGTGTTGATATAGAATTAGAAACAATGATGTTGAACTTTAGGTAAACGTAGATATAACCACCTGTTTTCCATTGCATCTGACCGCTACTACTGCTGTTGCCTAAGATAATCGAAGAGAAATTCTGCTTTTTCTTCTTCTTCTTTTTCTCTCTCTCGAGAGTGAGTTCCGAACGGTCGTTGAAGAAGTAATGCGATGCTGGTCAGAGAAGAGGACAAGAAGAACAAGATAACGACATGAACGAGGAAAGAAAAGCAGTAGCAAAAGAAAGGAAAAAATGATTGTAACTGAACATATATCAGTTTACCGACGAGCATCAATTAGTCGACACTTTTAACATTTAAGTTTGTCACTAACACTTACTCGTACTAGAAGTTTGCTCAATGTACTTGTTATCATTGAATTGCTATTTGAAGTTGAATTCGACGCTGGTGGCAAATGTCGTTTCATTTTTCGAAATTGTGGTTTAGACATGCCCAACGAGAGAAGATCGGCTTCATTGACATACCGCAAGTCAGCTATACTATACACCTGCAGAATGAAAATGAAAACAAAACACCAATTATACTTAAGGAACAAATACGCAGACAGACAGAAAGCAAGAGAGCTTGTTTGCATTTCACTGAACTATTCATCATGAAGAATACTAATAAATGTTCGTGTATCGTGTGCTTGCGCAATTTTGCGGTCAGTTCTCGTTACATCATACAGCTGGAGCATGAACGCGTGTGTATGTTTGCGACAGCGAGTCTTCTTTCTAGTCAAACTGGCTTCGTAGAAGTATGCAGAGAAATAAGACATCCACAAGCATGAATTCAAATAGAAAAGTAATCGAACTTAAACTCAATTTTCAAGATTATCAAGGTCAACAGAGAGATAAATATGTCTATTAAATATAAATGACAGGGGAAGTCTGCAATTGAGGTTTTATCCATTAATAATCGATCTCATGTGAATGGAGGACATGTGCGAAATGAATTATCGTCTTCTTGAAGTAAATTCCTACTATAAACATCGTGCTATATGTAGAGCTTCTAATTGAGCACAAGAGAGAAAGAGAAAGTAGATTAGTCTGTCGATGATTTCTCACCATAACTTGAAAGAAGTCGAATGCAAAAAAAATAGACTGTTGATTTGAGCGAAGTTTGTTTGTATTCAATTACCTTTCGCATGGAATGTATATGGTTTGTCTCATCTTTATTTTTGATCCACTTCGACATCGTCGTCGAGAAAGTCTGTGCCTCAGAGTTCTTTCGATTTCATTGAAATACTTCTTTTTTTTTGTTGATCGAAAAAAATGAAAAGAACTGCTATTGATTGATTTTAATCGTCCGTCATTTTCTCCATTCATTTCGTTTTTTTCTTCCATTTCTCCCTTTTCTATCTCTTACCTTGAGCTTTTCGACAATCAATGTGTAATATTCGTTGAGTTCTATTTGCTCAAGGAATTGATGTAGGTGAAAAAGCTGATGATCATGCTTAATCACCGTTTCTTTTGTGCCAGTCATTAACATCTAGAGAGACAGAAAAAGAAGACGAACAGTTTGTATGTAAACAAGAATCACTGAGTAGCTGAACCAATGCTGTCAAGACATAAAGTGATATGCAGACACATTGCCAGTTCATCGTACGCAGAAGAAAGAAGGACGCAAGTCAAAGGAAATTGTTGACCCCGACAGTGCTCCCGCACGAAGAAGAAGAAGAAGAAGTAGTAGTAGTAGTAGATATATGTGTATGTGTGTGCGTGCTCATCATCGTACAGGGCCAAATTGACTTTACTGGTGTTGATTACTCTATACATCATCCCACACACGTATTCTAAGACCTTAGATCGACGACATGACGCGTCAAATACAAAAGAAAAAGAAACATCATGTCGCGACGTATCAGCAATTCAGAGAAGGAGCATATGATTTGTATTTAATCTTCGTACAAGCTCGAAATCTGAACAATGAGTGAGGAGAAAAGATCAACAGTAGATTTTGCTATGAGTTCAGCAACTCGTATCATTCAACGAACCGTGTAATGTTTAAAAATTGAACCAACAAATGATGATATGTTATGCTTATAGCTACGTAGACAGAACGAGACATAAACAATAATATCACTACATATGTATTCACATTCGTAGACACACTTAAGGGTCTAATCGAAACTATCGTTCATATTTATAAGCATAACAATATGCATAAATGCTCTATAATTATTACATGACGACAAGTGAAAACATCAATCGTTATCACCTTCACTCGAATGATAAAACTCGAATTCGAAGGTCACCACTGATAGTAAAGATGACAATATGTCGATAGCAGCTGTCGTTAAGCGTACCATATGATTCTCTTTTTTTGACATTTTATCCTAGAGAAGACGAACATCTTTGAGTACATCAAATCATTTGTTCGTGATAAGAACTCTTGAACTAACGAGTGAATGATTCAATATGATTGAAAGCTGTTTTGCCCGAAGAGAAAAGAAATCATGTGGTTATTTCTTTTTCTTTCAAAGTTCAAGATCCAAATCATTTTTTGTTTTGTCTCCATTAATATCTAACGTGGAGACCTATAAATCAATTTGATTGAATGAAGAGGAAAGAGATGACATCGACAACACACATGCTCGATGTGACAAACCTTTCTTTGATATCAACCTTAAAATTGCACGTCGAAATGATTGACATAAGGAATGTTTATGATGATGCTTAAGTTCAAATGTTCTCTTCATCTTTACAAGTACACAAAGAACACCGTCATCAGCACGTAGAAGAATTTAATGAAACTGTCGATTGATGTTTAATACATAGTAGTTCTCCAACATGAGAGCATCTGATCTTCCGCAGAAGAAAAAAAGGTTGACCATCATGCAACGTTGAAGCGTGCATGTTCATGTACAATTATACTCTATTTCCGATTTAATTGTACTAAATATTAACTTCGAGATTGATGACATGTCTAATGTGATCGACAATGTCGTTCTCAATTTCATCTAGAAATAGAAAGGTCTCCGTTCTTTTTCTTGAGTTGATTAATTATCTGAAATACTTTTTACAATTGTTCACGTCAGCTGCTAATCAATGTATCATACCTATAAGGTCAAGTGTTATCGACTACGTCAACATGCAGACAAGTTATTAAGAGCAATCATTACTTGTTGAAATTTCCGGTACAATCAGATGAAGACAATAGACATATGTATTGAATCTTTAAACGTTATGAAAGAAATCAATTGATACAATAATTTATATCAGGTGTCATATGCGCATAAAAAATGGATTTTCCTAACGTCAGCAATTATACACGGACCCATGTTCAATGTAAAATCACATTGCTAACCGAACCCAAACTTTGTTCAAGCAGATACGTACATTCTCTTGAAATTCTTTCTTTCGTTTCTACTCAAAACAATGTTATTAAACGGAAAGAAACGATCTAAACACTTCGTTGAACTCGTTGAAAAATAGCAGAGACGACTAATTGAGATCAATAAATTTGACATAAACATGACTTCGTATGTACGAGCATCTGGTTAATCCAAATCATCGTGACAACTTGCAGACGTACGATAAAAGTGCAGAACGCCGTTTTCTTTTTTGAACCAGTTTGTTCGCTTTCTTATAGCGCCCTCTAACTGTTCGCTATTAAATGGACGGTCGAACCAGCAAATCCTTTTCTCAAATCAATCAGCTGTTGAATAATCTTCTCCTTCTTGCTCTTGTCTCGTCTAGCAGTTTCATCACTTTGTCATACTCTTGTTTTCGTCAATTCATAGCCATATTATGGATCAAATAATTTCTGGCATCATTAAAAGTGACCATCCACTTCTGAAGAAACAACAATTATTCGAGCTTATACGTCCAACCTACCTTCAAACTCCTTGCTCGACAACATTGGCAATAACTGATCGTCCTTGTTATTATCTCGTAAACTACGTTCGTCAATTGACATCTACAAAAGCAGATCTCGAAAGTTTACAGTTTTGTCGTGTTTGTTTGGAATGTTGTCATATTTCCGACTGTCTTTGCTCAATTGCTGAACATTTAATCACTGATTCACAAATTGATCTGTCGATTTCATTTGTTCAATTGTTAAGTGATCGTCTACCAATCGAAATCGGTCGACCCTTCTTAGAACGAGCTATTTTCGAGAGGCATGAGTTAAATAATGAAGCATTACATTTTATTCTCTTATCAATAACAAAAAATCGTCAATTAACCGACGGACAACGAACGATATTCTACATTAAACTAGTAGAACTCGTTCTCTTTCGTTTGCGCACATTGGATCATTCTATCGAGCAAGTTGAAGCATTTTGTAAACAATTATCATCAACTATTGAAAGATTATGTTATGACAATAACAAACAATCTAGTCAGTTATTGAATGATATCGTTAATGGTGTTACAAGTGGTTTATTGACATGTCTAGCGGATTCAACGGTTACAACTGAGCCTTCAACTGCATTGGCGAACATTATTGATCTATTACAAGAATGTCCAAATGAAAATCTGCTTGATTCGTTTATTTTAGTACGGAAACGCTTTTAAATTTCTTATAAATATTTCGATCTATTGTTTTTTCTATTCAGACAATCGATGACGATCGATTGGTTCTTTGTCTCAACCGTTTAGCACGAGTGTTTCGATGGCCATGTTTAACAACTAAACCATCGCAATGGCTTGTTTCGATTTGGAAACTGTTATTCAAACGTGAACGAGAAATGTTAGTAGCACAATCAGCATCATCATCTATTATTTCCGATGTAAGTTCGAAAATTTCAACTCAATCGTCATTTCTATCAACTTCTCTTCGTAGCTGATATCAATGCTGGGTAATCCTTCATCGTATCAGAACGTCATACCAGCCTTATGCTGGATATTCGTTAATCAGCCATTTCATTTACAAACAGTAAGCAAATTCCTAGTTTTCACTGATTTTACTTCTACAATCTCTTTTATCTTAGTTTGCCAGTACTTTACAAAATGAAATTCTTCAGTTGGTTATCAACAATCCAAATTTTCTGATCGATAACGTTGAAATGAACAATCTTGTTGAAAGTGTACGATACGGCTTGAAAAGTTTATTAAATAATGAAGATAATCTTTTGAACAACGAACTACTAAACAATCTCCTCCAAGTAAAGCAAATGTTTCTGTTGATTTCTCATTGTAATAACCATTTTCCTTTGCAGAGTCTTCCGAAATTGAATCCTGTTTATGCAAAGAATGTTCAACTAATGAAATGCAAATCGTCTTCAATCGAAAACTATTCTAATGAAATGACAATTCGTCTACATGATAAAGTTGGATTGATTAACATTGGCAATACTTGTTATTTGAATGCAATCATGCAAGCATTATATGCTTGTACAAAGTACGATCTTTCTCGAAATCACAATTTGTGTTTTATTCTAACGGTTTTCTATTTCTAGATTTCGACAATGTGTTCTTAGTTGTGATATTCTATCATCGAACAACGAACTATTGAAATCTTTACAAAGTTTATTTGGCTTTCTCACACTTTCTCAAGTACGGAACACGAAATGAGCTTTGATGATTAAGAATGTGAGCTTTTCTAGAGATCACATTACCGACCGGAACGGTTTTGGCTTCAAGCCAAACCATCATATTTCGAACGTAATCAACAACAAGATTGCCAAGAATTTCTTCGACATCTCTTGGATACACTGCATGAAGAAGCAAAACGAACGACACAGAATGAGTACGTAATCATTTATTCGTACAAAACAAGTGTTACTTAACATTGATATTGATGCATATGTTTTGTCTTTAGCTCAAATCTCGATCTGGTTAAACAGCATCTTATGGGCACATGTGTACATGTTAGTAAATGTTCAAATTGTTTAACAATGACGAAATCGGAAGATCTTTTCTACGACTTATCGATTGGTTTCAATGAACAATCATTAATAAAGAATGACCAAGAGAAAAAATTCGATTTACAAGCACTTATTGATCATTCATTCGCATGGGAACCTCTTATCAACGAAAATCAATTAGCATGTGATAAATGTGAAAAAAAGGAGGATGGTTCACGTCGAATGTTTTTAACTTCACATCCGAATTATCTTGTTTTATTGTTGAAACGCTTTGTACATAATCGTTTGACAGGTAAATATGAGAAATGTCTCGATCACACGACATTACCGGAATTTATTCAATTACTAACTATTAATGAAACGTCGGTAACCTATCGCTTGAAAGCAATAGTTGTTCATCATGGTTTATCGATGAATAGTGGGCATTACTATGCATTTGTTATGTTTAATAATGACGATTTTATGGATAAAAATAACACAAATAATCATCTGGGATGGTGGCTATTCAATGATACACATGTGGAACATTTATCATACGAAAGTGTTTGTGCACATTTTCAACGTTTTCCATCCGCCACTCCTTACGTATTGATATTCGAAAAGCAAACTCTAGGTATAGTTTTTTCGTGCAAATGGATATAGATGATTGAATGAATAAATGAATACTTTTGTCTAGAAAACGAATCAGATACAGCACAACTACCGATTGTACCATATCTACAAACATTGGTCGACCGTGATAATCAACTTTACGTACAGGTAGGTTTAATTCTAAGAAAAGATCATATATAATTCCGTAATCTTCTAGGAGCAGAAACGTCGTGGTCGATCATCGAGATCAGGTGATATGTCGGATGTCAATGAACCTTATTTACGAAATACGGGATGTAAAGACCAAAGTCCAGATCGTGGACCACCATGTATTTTCTGAAAGCGATTTCTGCGTGGTTTTACTTCAGCTGTGTGGTTATTTTTGTGTGAACAGTTGTATAAATTTTTAACTTATTTCTCCTCATTTTTCCTATTAAACATGATGTACAGATAAACATGATGATATCATCCATACTAAGCATATGTTTTATCTTAAAACATATTCACTTGTACTTGGACCTGGCAATGATGAGCAGTAGTTTTTTGCTTTAAATATAAGTCACTTTAATCGCTCATTGCTGACGCGTCATAAAGAAACAAGCGCTTAATTTGGAGGAAGGCTTTTGGCTTATCACTGAGTACAATGTCTCACACGTCAGGATCTCTTTCAGCCACCAGGTATACGAACTTTGTCTGAAATGGTTTTATGAACACCGTCGGTCGTAATTTAGGATCTTTCAGTGTCATTTATTCAACAATTTTTGTATAGACTTTCATTTTGTGAAAAAATAAATTAGGTTTAACAATATTATAATAGTTGGTTGCATGAACGGATGGGAACTACTCGATCGAGGTGCACATCCTGGAGTTGTACTCGTTTCTGTGCTGGTACTTGTCGTTGTCTGCGTAGTTGATGTTGTCGTCTGTGTAGTTGTTGTTGTCGTCTGTGTAGCTGTTGTAGTTATAGTTAAGTCGACAGCGGTGGTCGTAGTTGTTGTTTGTACAATGCTTGTTGTAGTTGTAGTTAAGTCGACAGCGGTGGTCGTAGTTGTTGCTTGTACAATGCTTGTTGTAGTTGTTACTGGTGCGATTGTAGTTGTAGTTGTAGTTGTAGTTACAGTGACATCTGGACACTTCTCTCCAAGTAAATAATCACCTGAGGAACAGAAACAAATAAACCGTACTGACGGTTCCGAAATTGATAATTCTTCTGAACACAACGAATTTGCCCCGCAAATACCTTCTCTATCGCAGATACCTATTCACAGCAAACATGATTCAAAGTAAAACGAGAGAGAGAAAAACTATATGACAGACGGCAAGGTTTATTAATTGTATATTGTCCATCTGGGCAGGTGCACATGATTTGATTTTCGTGCTTTGCCCAATTGTATTTATTCTTAGATACAAAAAAATCTTTCAATTCACATACATCGTTTCCTATGAAATGAAACAATTGATATATCTGTTTCGAAAAGATTTTTCGTTACCATTAAGTTCTACTGGATTCGAGTTGATTGAATAAATAATGAAAAAAACGATTAAGATACTTCTGATCATGTCGTGAGCTTATTATCAGTTAGACAAAAAAGAGAGAAACATCGGTGAGTGATATTTATATAGTACTGGCAGATGTTTGGATTTCTCATCAAACAGTGAATCACATACGAACGTGTAATACTTCATTTGCGTGGTAGAAATTTGCTTCTTTTTTTCATTATTTTCAAAGGAAAAGAATACGGCCTTAGACGTGAAATAATCGCTGATATTGATAAAAATATTTCATTCACATTAACGAACAATCAGATTCATACAAACTCAATCCATTTCAACTGCCAATGTCTGTAGGGTCTTGTCTACAGTTGCTATTAAATCATCAACAGAACGTTGACATCTCCGATTTTGATATACCCGATTCTGCATCTTCTTGAAAATGCTTTATAGTTTATCAGACATCAACATTATCCTTCACTGCAATTTTATCTTTCGCTTTCCTTACGTCATGATTTCATATAAAATCTGTGCACACAATTCAGACATAAAACTTGTGTTTGTTCTTGCTATCTCTACGAAAATCAAAGATTGATACATAATTGCACGTAATTTCCGTATCACATCCATCGCTGTCCAAATGTTCATAGATACAACAGGCATTCACATTTAACTTCTTTTTCCCAACTTTTCGACGATCAATTAACTTTCATTCAACTCAACATGAGTTGTGCTTCGTTACATTATCTCTCTCTCTCCTTCTCGCTTCTCGACGTTGAAATGCTGTTATACGAAAGCTAGGAAAAAAGGTCAACTAACACCGCAGGACAGGAAATGAAATCGTATCCAAACAATGTCCTATATGTTCTACTTTACCTCCCTTATTTCCATCTGTTTCTCGTTTACAATCGAATGATGTATGATAAAACACATCCATCTAGCTGAGAACATTGTCATATCACCGTTCTAGTCGAAAACAAAATTCTATTTGAACAATATATGTTGAGATAATTCTCTGTCCAAAATCAGTGTCGTATTAACAGACGATTGTAGAGAAAAACAACAAAAGCTTTCACACATATGGGTGAATCAGAAGGGCTCTCGACTATATCATCAAAATCAACCTCGTAAAAACAAATTGCGTTTGATGATTACTCCGCAGTAAAATTGATAATTGCCTGTCAGATCAGATTCACATATGGACGCAATCAATANGCGCCTTGCTCACCTAATTCGTCGTTCCGACAAGCGCATAGGTGTGGATAAGCAAGAATGAGTGATGCACGAGCACTACGTAACTTCAAATAGGTTCGTAGCAGAAAAAGTTATTAACACTTGCGATTACGTCTCCTTCAAGAGAGATGAAGGGAGAGAAAGAGAGAGAGAGACGATATTACCACCTGATAAAAAGTCGTCATTTCCCTAAGATGCCTCATCGATAATGACAGTAAATTTTCACTTTGATTACGTGGATGTGTTGAAGAAAATTTCTCCTATTATATAATTTCAGAATGAATTCACTTGCTTCAGTTCTATATTCTTCGTCCTCGACAACGAAAAAACGGAGCAATCTCTCGCTACAACCCTCCTTAAAACCCGTGCCAACGATGGATTCGAAGTCGTCAACAAAATGTAAAGTCAGTGGCATGTTATTTCGTTCATCAACACCTAAAACATCTTTAACAACAGCAGGTAGGCATGCATAAATTGTCATTGAATATATAATTGATTATGAAACATTTCTTTTGATTGTCAGTCATTCGTTAGAATATATTAACTAAAGGATGAGTCGTCAATATCACAGTTTTGTGTTAAATGTAAATCAATAAAGAAATCAAAATCGCCGACAGGATATCCCCGGTTCAAGTGTATGCAATCACAGCATCACTTTACTAAATAACAATCGTCGCCTTCGATTGAGAAAGCTGAGAGAAGCATTTGATTGTCAAAAAGAGAGAAAACAGATACTTGAATTTCGTCCTAATTGAATAAAAGTTTTCTGTCTCGCCTGCACGATGAACAAAAGTTTGAATTGACTTTTGTTTACAGATTGTTCACTGTTTGCCTGTCGGATTGTTCTTCTTTCAAGTGATGATACAATAATCCGCCCTTTTCCTCTGCACTTCAAATTGATCGTTTAGATTTAAGTTGTCGGAAAGAAAAATCAATAAGAAAACATACATTAACTTTAGAATTTTTTCCTTTTAGTTCATCCCGTCTCGACATCGTCGTACTTTTCGGCGACTTCTCCACGAAGTCCACGTTGTTCAACACCCATATTCGCAAAACAAAGACGAACACGGCCATTTATTGCGTGCGAGCTTTGTCGACAACGTGCCTTTGCATCGATGAATCCAAACAAACCCGAACAAAAACACGTTTCCTATCACCATACAACAACACTTGTTCACTGTCAAAATCAAACAAATCTAAAAGTCCGCCGCCGACGTTCCTCTATTGAACAATTACTTGTCTGGATCGTTTAATCTAATCATGAACTTTTTTGTCTAATTCTTCCTATTCGAACAGTAATCCTTGACATCCTCTTCCATGTGTAGATAGACTATTCCGTTAGACTTTCTGTTTCGTGTTTAATAAAAAAAAGAGACGAAAGATCTTCGAATTTCGAATGTAGTTTACACAATGATAGGTTGGTTGCGTATTAGCGGAACTAAATACTTTCTTAGAGTGAATATTGACACGCTTATCGATCGGTTACAATCTGTTGTGATGATTAGTTGTTTATCATCGTTAATTAACAAGCGTTTGTTATTCGTGATGTAAGACAATATGTCTTCAAAGAAACTGTTGATTAAGTTGCAGTAAAACGAATTTTGAAGATCTATGATAACTATGCAAAACTTGTGCAATTTTCGAAAAGCATTATTTATACGATTTTTTACTGATAGATGTCACCTAAATTCGACAAATATTAAAATTTTGAATATTTACCTCTTGACGACGGAATGTTATCCTAATCGCGAAACTTCGTTTTGAGTCTGCGCTCGACACATTTTCCTCTCATAATATAATTATTTCATTACGTTGAATTATACATCACAAACAAATCGTATTTGCTGAAACAGTTCTTTTGTTTCTTTCTTCATATTTGAAAAGACGAAGATCTATTAATATCAAACAATACAACATACATATCTTTACGTTGACATCTCTAATCACACATTTTCTCTCAAGTCTGTTTATTATGGATGAAAATTATCTCGTATCAATTTTGAACTGTACTGAGCAATGCTGCAAACTACTTTTGTGTACATCATGGTTAGTTTGATATGCATAAATTCCCTTGCTAAACTTGTGAATCTATCTATTTTGTTGCAGTAATACACTTCCGCGAGATATTGTGACCATCAATGGTCTAGAACCTATCGTTTGTCTGTATGTATATCGGATCATTTGTGAGCTTTACTCGATCTACGCTCATTCTGTTTAAGCACATGTGCGGAAAAACAATATTCCAGTGGCAAAATACCTTATCTCTCGTTAATTCAACCGAATATCAAATGCAATAAAGTTTTGGCATTACTCAACCGAACATTTCGCACTTTGTATGATTTAAGTACGTAACGTCTTTTTTTTAATAGAAGATGTTGTATCCGATTTATTGGCGGTTATAGGTGATTCACCGAATGAACCGAAAGAACACATTGAACAGAAGAAGGAAGCAATAAAAGAAGGCGTGTTAACATGTTTGAATCTACTACGCTCGACAATTCGGGAAACTAATCAAATTGCACCAGTCAATGATTCGAAAAAGAAAATTATTATAAAGAAAAAGAATTTGAATATTCTCCACAATGAAAGTGATGAGGAAGAGAAAGAAAACCAATCTATCACACCTGAAATTGAAGAGAATGCTGTTCGTCGGAAGACTGTTCGTGGTTCAAACGCATCCAAACGGTCAGTTAGTATTAAAACACCAGAAAATGAATCTCCCCCGAAACGGACCAGAACTACTGAAGATATTGATGCGCCATTATCAGTCATCAGTCCAACTGTAGTAAAAAAAGGAACGACTCCTGTTCGAAAGAAACTGAGCAACGATGGTGATGAGAAACAAACCAAATCACTCCGTTTGACACGAAAAGTTCAACAGACAGCAGATGAGACAAAATCAATTGATTCAAATAAAAGTGCGAAAAAGATTAAGAAAGACGAAGAAACCGATGTAAGACTTCATTTGTTTGCAATATTGTGCACTGTTCGATGGTTATTTAGGAAAAGCCAGCAGCTATTCGTAAGAAAACTCTTTCATCCAATAAGTCTTCGCATGACGTACGCAACGATAAAGGCGAATCACTATTACATCAAGCAGTGAAAAAAGCGGATATAAATCGTGTCAAACAACTGATTGAAGAAGGACATTCAGTCAATACCATCGATCACAATTCTTGGACACCAATGCATGAGGTAGAGTTCTTTAGTTATTTTTTTTTCAATAAAAAAATAATCGAGAATTTTTCATTCTAGGCAAGTTCGATGGGTGATCTTCCATTAATGAAGTTGTTACTTGCACATAATGCCAATATTAATGTTCAGGGTGGTAACGAACGAATAACTGTTTTGCATGAAGCATTGTTGAATGAACCTGTTAACGAATCTCTTATTAAATTTCTACTTGAAAATGGTGCCGATCCACATATAAAGTATGTTGAAACGAAGGTATCTTCTTTTTTTTTCTATAATGATTGAATGATTCAGAGATAAAAATGGTAAAAGTGCCATTGATCTTGCAGTCGATCTTAAGCTTTCATCTTTATTCGAAAAGACTCAATGTACAAAACCTTCACACAATGATGCACCGATTGCTCCACCTGCTCGACGTCGAGCTCGAACAACATCATCATCGAATGTTCTCTTTTTTACTGGTTTTGATAAAGCACGGAAAGAATCTTTAATAAAATCTGTGCAAACGATCTTTGGTCGTAAATGCGTAACAACAGCGAGAAACGTGGAAAATAATGGTTTGAATGAACATGTTTATTGATTTAGTAGATTTTCGTTTTGTTCTAGTGACACATATTGTTGCATGTGGTGAACAGGACAAAATTGCCTTTCGGACGATAAATTATCTTCGTGGGATTGTTCTGGGCAAGTGGATTGTTTCGGAGAAATGTAAATATGGAGAGACGTATTGTCGGATTGCTTTCATTGAATTTGATTTTCTCATCAATCAGGGATTGATGAATGTATTAAACAAAAACAATGGATTAGTGAAAGTGAATACGAAATAACTGGTTCACAAATCGAACCAACTTCAAATGGATCGCATGCAAGTCGATTGAGACATGAACAAAACGTACGAAATCAATAGAAAGCAACCTACTAAAAATTGTTTTATTTTTTGTATTTGAAGGAAACTCTTCTTTTTGACAAGTGTGAATTTTATCTCTATGGTCAATTTCATACGTACAAAAAAGAAGATATAGCTGATTTGATTAAAATTTCCAGCGCAACATTACTTAAACGTGAACCGAAGCTCCATCGAATCGATAGTGACAACGAAATCAATGCAAATAATTCATCGCCGATCAATTACATTATCTATGAAACGACAGTACCAGACGTTCTTCTTGATAATAATCGTATAAAACACATAACACTACTTGATTTTTTGGCTTGTATAGACTATTATGATACTCATGGACGATTAGATAATTAAAATGCAATAATGTCTCGATTTTTTATTTGTAGATACATAAATATCCCTAGTAGAATCTTGTCTAATAAAAATCTATACTTCAGATAAAGATGTATCATTTTTTGTCTACTTATTAAATTGAACACGGCTATGAAAGTGTCTTCAGAGAATTAATCATTATTTTATGATATACAAATTGTTTAGATTATCAAGTGATTGTTGATAGAAAAAGCGATAATAGTATGTCGAATGAAATAATGCTAAACAAGACTTCAGTTGATAATGATGAAGAATTGGTGCAAAAAGCAACAGATAAAATCGATTGTCCGAATCCTTTAGAACCAGAATCTCACCGGAAGATTTTTATTAACAATCTTTCATTTAAAGTCACTCATGAAACATGTCTAACTTATTTGTCACAATTTGGAGATGTCTCGGTAAGTCACTGACTTTTATTTTAAAAAAACCCTTCAATCCCGATGTTCAAATATCGAAAACAAACTAAATAGTTTTCTTCTTCATAGGATTTCTTTATAGTTCGTGATCCACAAGGTCGATCTCGAGGTACAGAATCGTTGTTCTTCACTTTGTCGACCAGTAATTTGATCACTTACATTAGGGTTTGGTTATGTTACCTATACTTCATCGAAAACAGTCGATCGATTTATGGCTGCTCGTCCACATCGGATTGACTCGCGTGAAATTGTAGCAAAACGAGCGATACCAAAGTTGATAATGAAAAAATCAGAAACAACCATAACTTCCAAACGATTATTCGTGAGCAATATTCGCGAGGCAACCATTAGTGAGCATGATCTTAATGAATACTTTGCAAAAGTATGCTCAGATTTCCAGCGGATATTTATATATACTATCTTTTAATTATAGTATGGCAATATTATCGATGCTCAATTGAAGAAAACAGGTGAAGGGAAACTACGCGGTTTCGGGTTTGTGGAGTTCGACGAGTAAGATTTCTGTTGGCAGAGATTGCTAGTTTGTATTTCATGACATTTTCATAGTTATGACCCAGTAGACAAAATTATTTTGGAGAAAACACATGTTATCAAGGGGAACATTGTCAGTGTTGAGAAAGCAGTACCTAGAAGACAAACTTCATTTACAGCTGACCTAAGTGAAAGTCGCCATGGTAACTCATTTGCTTATTCATCAAACACGAATCTAAATATGGTTTCCGGAAATGGTGAATCGAATTTTGGTGGCAATAGTTATAGATCGTATAATAAACGACCGGTACCTTATAGTAACATTAGAAGACCTTGTGAAAGTCATATGCCACTATTTGACAACTCAGGATTTATGAACAGATTTGATGCACCGGTTGGGGATTTCAATAATCGTAAATAATCACCTTATGATATATTTTCGATGTGAATATATACGGAACTATTTAGCTTTCGGAGCCTTCGCTGGACCTTCTGCCGTAGACTTCGGTCAAAACTATGTATCAACATATGGTGGTGGTCCAATGCGTTGCGGAAATGCAACTTCCAGCTATAATCATGGTTATTGGGATTATCGTTAATATAGCATCACGAAACGTCTAGTACCCGTCAATGTCTCTCACATCTTTTCCATTGTATTCTACATCTATGTATATACGTATCCAAGGTAACCGCAGAGATTCACATTTGAATATGACTGACGTTTCTTATATTATGAAGGCACCTGTTGACAACAATCACTTGGCAAATTCGTTTTTCATTCACTACTCTGATTTATATGAATGCAATTTCTTTGTGAGCTAAGTAAACTTATGTTATGAGCGATTTACAGCAGATAAAACAACGAAAATGCATTATTTTTTCTAAAATATTCTTCTACCCAAATTGATAAGCTACTGACAGCAAACATAAAGACGAAGAAGGAAAAGAAAACACATTTGATAAGAGTAAATAATGAACACACATACACATAAACAACAGCGCCGATTTTGTATATATGTATTATCACTGTTGTGGACCTCGCGCTGTTCATCGTCAGATTTGAGAAGAAAAGACAAGTTCCACGCACAAACATGTAAAATAAAAGTCAAGACAGAGAAAGAACAAACAAAAAGAAATGAGAATTCCATAGAAAGATTAAACGAACGCAAAGATTCTACGATAAGAATTATCATTATGATAGAATGTTGATAAGAAAGAAAGATATTTTTTGTACAAATTTCATGATTGATGATCAATATTTGTAGACGACTGCTGTTACCATTGTTTATCTTGATCAGGTGATAAGATGAGAGTTAGCCAATATTGAACATGATGGTGTGAGTCGTTATTTGGCTAGAAAACAAAGAAATTTCATTCATAAAAATCAGTTTTCATTCTTTGGAATATCTCAGCTTGCACTACAATGTATCTTTAGTTGAAGAAATCACTAGACTCTTGATAGACAATCACACATAGATAATTTCATTTAATAATACCTTCTCTTTTGATTAATTAAATCACCTATGACATTTCATATGAATATCCTTTCGCCAAAACCAATCCATAGACATAACATAACCAGTTTCCTCCATATGCCCACTTCACCATGAACTACATAACGAACGACTGACCAGCTTGTCTTGTCGGCGTCAGTCTCTTTTTTTCTTTCTTTCTTTTTTTTTGTATTACTCAAAACTTTTCTCTCTTTTTTTCTCTCGTTCTCGTTCATTTGCATCGATGTCTGCCTTGTGCACACGCAAGAGAATGACCGAGGAGTATTGGTCGTTGGTCAATTGACGAAGAATTATCAAATAAGACCATCGAAGAAAAAGAGAAAAGAGAAGAACTAAATATACATAAGAAATGACTGGCTACCCAATGTTGATGGTTTGTCGATGTGCATATGAACGAGTGCGCATCTGTCTAGACAGACCGCTCTTCTAACCTATTTAGTGGTTGTCGCTATTGTGAAAGAGACTGATAGGGCTACTAATGAATGTGCATGCATATGAATATGTATGTATACCTAGTGGAAAATGTGTTAAAAGAATGAAAAAATAACACAAAATGAACTGTTTGATAGAGAAATAATACTAAGTTCTACTATCAACAATTGAGAATACGTCGGTAGACTATGAGTCAACTGGGACAAAACTATAGCGAGAGACCAATCTATGGACAGACAGATCATGTGTATATACGATGTTTTATCTAAAAATCAACATGAAAATTTTCATTTCATTATACTATATGAATTATTCATATGAGATACCCCAGCAAGAGTTGATTGATGATAGTATATGGATGGTTTAGTACTCAAAACTATTTGCAAACATGTGATATATACATATTCGAGAAAAATATTCAAAAATCATGCATCTTTGTGAGATTATGATGCTAATGCAAAGAAAGAATTGATGTCTATTGCAATTTGATGAAAACATATTGATTCATGAGATTATCTAGATGCAAAGTTTCAATTCTAAATTATTGTTTCAATTGGAATGAACTCCATCACAATATAATATTGAATATAAAACGTAATATGTTTACTGATATAGCAAAAAACACGATTTTACCGATCACCTGTGTGATGATAAACGAAGCTGTATTTTTACGAGTGTTTGTGTCGACGTACTCGACACACTACATTACCGAGTATTTCAAAACGAAAAGAAAGTAGCTATCACACTGAATACCAAGTAGTTCGATAGAAAAAGTATTTAGTTACATAGTTGCTGTGCTCTGGTTTAGTTGGACACTAAAATGTATAGAGCTGATAGAGAATTCGAAGCGAGACTTGCGCGACATCTATCATTAATCTGATTCGATAGAATATTTTCAGATAAAGTCATTCAGTCGTCATCCAACAGCACACGTGCTATTTTGTTTTTTCTTTATTCTATAAAACAATAGGATCTTAACGAATTTCAACATTAAAAATAAAAAGAACAAGAATGCTTGAAGTTGAAATAACACAACAACGTTCGATTCATACAACCAAATGGGAGATTGTTCTCGGTATGTGAAATCGCAAGAGGCAATTGAGTTCTATTGTCATACAATCTTTCAGGCATGTCTCTGCATCAAGTCATCAAGTTACTTAAACAGAATGATGATCAAATCAAGTCAGTGACTTTGGTTTATAATGACAAAGTAACGAATCCACAAGATATAGAATCAATTTTATCATTAAGACGGCTTTTGTTGTTTCAGGATCCATTAAGTGCTGATTATACTTTGAATCTATCGAACGATAGTATTCTACTTCATTTTGATTCAGTTACTCAGCGATTAAAAGTAAAGAGAAAGCACGAAGTTTACGTTTTGACATTTTGAACTTATTTTTCATTGATAGCTCATTGAATTATATGATTTAAAGAAGGTGAAACTGAAATACTTGTAAGTAATAACTATAATCATTTGATTAAATATTCTGTCAAATTCTTCTAGTGGTAATTGCTTCAACAGTCCTCAAATCGTACCGACGATTGAAAATATCAATGAAATTTTTGGACCAACAAGACCCGGTGGTCAGTAGAAGAAACTGTTATGTTTTCTTGTTGTATTTCAATTGATTTGTTTTTTTAACTAGATTATAACCGCGAAAGTCAATCATTTCTAATGCATTTTCCTGGCTTGACATTCTTTTTCAATCAAATTGGTCCACAAGTTGAGGTATCTGATTCGCCCATCACTCGCACTAATATCATTGATAATGATATCTTTCTTTGTAGACAAAATCAATGCATGGTCTTCATTCTCTTCAATTTCCACCGGGTCAATCGCCCGTTGTTTCGAAGATATACATCTACTATGGAAACGTTCCATTAGAATTCAGGTTTGTTCGTTATCGCAACGATTCGCCAATAGTTTCTGTTCTTTGATATATTGTCAGTGTTCCACCATTGCCAGTCAATTGCTTTAACCGATCGGTATTTCTTGATAGACTATCAAATTTGATAGAGAATCAAAAGACTATTGGATTAACATGTCGCTTGATGGTAGAAGGTATGCAAACTAAATTCGTGTCGTGGACAATCATTCAATCAGGATGTTTTATCTAGGTCATGCACCGAAAACGTATGATCCCGATGATCATATTGATTATCTTGATGCAACTGTTCATTTCGATGACACTTGTCAGGTAAATTAGCGTAAAGATTCTTATCTCGAATTCAATTATGTTTGATTTCTATAGGATGTTCTTTCCGTTATTGGCAGTCCTAATAGTGTGTATTACAAAACGGATGACAAGATAAAAATTCATAGTCCATCACCAACAAACTCCGGAAGTCAACGCTCGCAGGATAAATCTGATTTCTACTACAATTACGTTAACTTTGGCATGGTAAAACGATTGATTATGACGTGATGAAATTTTTTAAAAAAGTTTAAATTTCTTTCCTGTAGGATATCTTATTTGATGGACAAAGTCATACAGTGAAGAAATTTATTTTACATACCAATTTTCCTTGCCATTATCTTTTCGATAGGTAAAAACTGAATGTTCTCTGTCCTGATATTTATCCGATGTTTTTCAGTTATTTCCCGTGCAATTTCGAATTAACTGTACGAAACCATGTGACAGGAAAAGAAATTGTAGTTACACCATCTACACGAGTAAGAAATATTCTTTTGATTGTTTGCTATGCAAATCTTGTTGAATTCTTTAGTGGCCAGCTGTACAAGAAATCTTTGAGAATCGAAATCCACCTGCTATCCTTCATCGTTCGTCATCAACAAATACAACAAATCCATTTGGACCAACATTCTGTCATCTAGTTAATGATGACATGATCTTTGAAGTCATGTCCAATGGTTATATTGCTTCAATAAGTTTTTTTAACGAACGTGATTGATCTTTCGATTTTCCTTTGCCGCGCTTTTCCTTTCCTCTCTCTCTCTTTATCATTTTGTATCAAGTGTATATATGATGATACTTTTGTTCATTAACCATACGTCTCTACACTTATATAGAAATATCCATCTATTTTTCATGCGTTCTTTTTTCATTGGATTCAGATGTACATATGATGATTAGAAAACTTTAAAAAAAAAACAAAGACAGCGACATCAAGAGTATAATATTCTATTTCAGATGGCAACGGTTTCTTTAGCTGGTCGAGTAGCACTTGTAACAGGTGGAACACGAGGTATTGGCAAAGGTATTGCCATTGAATTAGGAGCAGCTGGAGCGCTCGTTTATGTGACAGGTAGGCACTATTTTAGTCGATCTACGGAGTGAACAGATATCGTGTATTCTATTGAGGTCGAACAATGAAGTCAAGCAATGGTAAAAGTGGTAGTTTGGAAGAAACAGCCGAAGCCGTAAAGATACAAGGAATTTCCTTATGTGTAAAGGAGGACGCTTTGTATTTAGATTCGACAACGCGGTGGTAAATGTATACCAGTGCGTGTTGATCATGAGAATATGGATGAAGTTGAAGAACTTTTCCAACGTATTGCTAAAGAACAAGATGGTCGACTTGATATACTAGTCAATAATGCTTACAAAGGAGTGGAAGTATGTAGTAGATTATTGATTTTTAGCTTCTAGTTTACTTCTGTTTAGCCAATATTATCTTCATCGGGTAAATCGTTTTGGGAGGTTGAACCAAGCTTGTTCGACGATATTAATAATGTCGGTTTACGGTATGGTTACGAAATCAATACTTAATTCGATGATAAGTCGTTGTATTTTCATTCTAGTAATCATTATTATTGTACTGTTCATGCTGCTCGCTTGATGGTACCTCGAAAACAAGGTCTTATCGTTGTCATTTCATCAGCCGGTGGTTTACGTTATTTGTTCAACGTTCCATATGGAATTGGAAAAGCTGCTGTCAGTTTCTTTACGTTATTCTTGGATGGTGTAATAATTCTCGGAATATTTTAGTGTGATCGAATGGCAGCAGATACGGGAACAGAATTGAGAAAACATAACGTAGCTTCGATTTCACTTTGGCCCGGTGCAGTCTTCACAGAAACAATCCAAGCATCAGAAAATTCAGTTGGCGTATGTACCGAACCCGAGCACTATTTCTCATAATAGATTATTTTGATTATCTTCGTTTCAGTTTCGCAAAATGTTAGAAAAGTATGGTAAACCAGAAACACCAGAATATGCCGGTCGCATCATCGCTCATTTAGCACAAAGTTTGTGTTATTCTCACCAGTTTTCAAAATTGATTGAGTTGCTCTTGAATAGATCCATCGGTAATGGATTATTCAGGAAAAATAGTATTGACTGCTGACTATGGAGATGCTCATAGTATCGTCGATTCAGATGGTAGGTCATCGGTGAATCAAATCCTCTTACATGCTTATCAAATGTTTAGGTCAACCTGCCGTGAATATTCGTTCATTTAGCTTTCTTGTTCGACAAGCACCTGCTTTAAGTTGGTTAGCTGGATGGATTCCTGGCTTTTTGAAACTTCCATACTGGTTATTTCATCAAGGAGGAAATAAATTTTAAGCGTTTTGATCGTTTTATTTTCAGTGATTTAATCATATTTTGTGATTTACTCTTTTCGTTTTGATAACCTGCCAACTTGATAGAATAAAATCTACAGCATATTCTTTTCACATTGTCTCTAATTAGACTTAAACTGAATCTTCTAGTTTCAGCAATTATGACAGCTCCTATAGAAAACGACGTGACTTTCAAGTCACACTTTTGTGCTTGACATTTGCAGTTCAGAAATTAAACTCTTTGAACTTTTATTTTAGATGGTTAGAAAATCGTTCAGTTAAACATAAAACACAGTCAATATAAAGACGAAAACCGTGTGTATTAAAACCATGTTTGTCATCGTTGGGCGCGAAACAAGGCGTTTCCTATGTTTCATTTTAGATGGCGTCAGAAATCAAATTTACTCAAGATACGATGAAACAATTCAATGTAGCAAAATCGTTCAATGTGAATAAAGATCGTATAAATGCAATGAATTTTTCACTTGACGGCGAAACCTTGATTTCATCGAGTGACGATGATTCCATTGTGATTTACGATTGTAAAGAAGGAGAGTACGTAGAACTTTCTTGACCAAGAATCTATATCGAATATCATTTGAAATGATTTTTGTTCAGAACAAAACGAACATTATTCAGTAAAAAGTATGGAGTTGATCTTATTCATTTCATCCATGGAACTGAACAAGTGCTACATGGCTCGACCAAGGTCGATGGTCTGTGTCTTTCAATCGATAGGTCATACTTACATAGATTGATTTGTAATAGATTCCGTTCGATTACTACAATTGGAAGGAAACAAATATATTCGATACTATTCAGGACATACGAAACGGTAAATGACATAATTTGATAACTAGATACTCTTCGTAGAAGTCCAATACGAATGATTTCGTTTTCCTTTCAGTGTCGTGAGCTTGAGTATTTGTCCAACAGAAGAAACATTTCTCACATCTTCAATCGATAATACATTACGTCTTTGGGATGTACGAATTCCAACTTCACAAGTAAGGATGACTACTTCTGAAAACTATTTTTTATATTCTTCTTTGACAATATCTAGGGCCTTCTCAACATGCAAACAGCAGCTGGACCGCATAGCCGTCCTGTAGCGAATTTCGATCCTGAAGGTAATTCAATTCCACACAGACCAGTCATCATCATCTTTCGTTTTTCGATACGTTCAGGCGTAGTCTTCGCAGTCGGTATTCAATCGTCTCAGATAAAACTCTACGATATTCGTCATTTTGATAAAGTATGCAAACTTACCGGCAGGTAGTAAAACGGAAGATCAAAATAAAAATATGATCTTCTTTTTTCAGGGACCATTCACGACATTCCGACCATTGGAAATGATGGATAATAATGACAAAACAACGACAGACTCCACTCTTCCAACTGAACAATGGACACATTTGAAATTTAGTCCAGATGGAAAGATGATTTCAATTGCCACCAATGGTACTAACTTACATTTGATTGAAGCTTTTCAAGGTTTACCTATACATAAGTTTACTGTAAGTGAATTTCGTTGAATCGATTGGTTTTATTTATTTGAATTTCTCTCAGAATATTGTAAATGATCGACACGAACCGTTGCAGTGCTGTTTTAGTCCTGATTCAAGCTATATTTTATGCGGTTTGTATTTCGAATTTCATCAGCACGACAATAAAACCAACTTATGTTTATTTTAGGTTCGGGTGATAACCGTATCCTAATCCACAAAGCAGAAAGTGGCGAAAAAGTTATTGAGAAACAAGTCTGTTATTTTCCATGTAAATTTCTTCTATAAAAGCGAATCTTTGAATCATTTAGACGGAACATACTGGTGCTATCCAATGTATTCAATTCAATCCTGCTTTTCTCATGTTTGCGACAGCTCATACAAACATGGTTTGTCACATTTCCAATATCTCTCTTTCTTATTGTATCATTTTTATATCTTTTCAGTTATTTTGGCTACCTATGATCGATTCGCAACCAACAGACGATACACCATCGTAATAATACACATGGATATTTAGATCAAATGTCTTTTTTATTGTCATAATTTATCTCATCGAGATATTGTCTCTTTTCTTTTTCGTATTGCACTGTTAAAAAATCTTTTCAACTTCTCTTTTGTCAGGCTTGAACTACTGATTATACGTATGTGTTTCAAACATTCTGTTCTTTCTTGTCATGCTCTGGTATTGCGTATTGTGCGATGACGTTCCAATTATATTATACAGGAATTCTTTGTATTAGTTAAAATGATTGAACTCATTCTTAAACCGGATCAAAATCTAGATATCCAGGTTATGACAAACTAACTTTTATGCAATCAGCAATGATAGGAGTCTTTTTAATAATGCACTAATTAAAATGAGGATACAGCATCCGGAAACACTGGTGAGAAAAACATTCTTGTAAAGATCTTACTTAACTAGAATGATTGAAAAGAAAAACTAAAGTTCATCGAGTGCTTAGCGTGTGAATGGTGTAACTGTTGCATCTTGTTTTCCAAAAATTGTTTTCTTGAAATCAGATAACGAAGTGATTGAAGTAAACGGTAATAAACTGGGTATGAAATGGACGAAGAAAAAGAAATAATTTACTTGAATGGATAACAAATCCGATGATGAAGTAAATGTTAAAACAAGTCCACCGAATGTCAATGGAAACCAAAACAGTATATAAATGATAGCTATGCCAACAAGTTGTCGAGTTAATTTACGTTGCCGACGCCATGCTACGTTATGTTGCCGCTTTTGCGAAACAACTCGAATGATAAGACTTACATTAGCTGAAGCAATCATTAGAACTGGAAATACAATGTCAGCAATGAAATCATAAGTTGCAAGTATCGGATAATCAATTAAATAACATGGTATTCCGCAAAAGACCTTTTTTTTCAAAAGAACATTGCTATTTCAATTGAGAGAGAAAAACAAACTTTACCTCATTGTAATACCAATAGTTTTCACACGGATTTAATATAATCACGATGAAATATAACAAAAGTGGGTATAGAGAAGCAAGTGACATTGGTAATAGATGAAACAAGATTCGCTGTTTTCGTGTTATCATCATTCCTCGACGAAATACCAATAAGTGTCGTTCAATAGACCCCCAAGCCATCGCAAATAACAAAACCCCGTTCCATCCGTACTCCCACCAATTCCACCAAAGACAAAAACTATCCGTCGTTGGAAGAACCCAGTTAAAATGATTATAAATTATAATAAACGGAAAATTTGTTGTCAATTGAATAAAACTCACAGTCACGAGAATTAATGTCAAATGATGATCGAGTGTAAGCGTGTTCCATCGTCGAAAAAAATAAATGAAAACTAAGATTGAACAAATCGTCGATGGAATCGATAGAGTAAGTAAAAGCCAAAACTTCACTTGTGATAGCCACGACATATTTTCTTTTTAGACAATAGATCAAACGTACTCTTCTTTAGATACTCTCCTGATATGTTGATACGAAACTAAAATCTTTAATGAAAAGTCTTGTTGAGAATAAACTTCCAACTTCTAATTTCTCGGAAAATTGTAGTCGGGAACGTTTCATTTGTAGTCGAAAGGCGTTTTTAATACGGATTTATTAATTTGTCGTCAATTTCTAGGGAAAACTCTTTTCTTTTTTATTACGCATGTTCAAATCCGATATCATGCTGGTAACATGTGATCAAATTAACAGTGGTTTACTTCGAATGTTTTTAATGAATTCATTTCAGCTCATGGATAATAAGATTCTAATTTTCAACTTTTCCTTTACCAATTGCGAATAATTGCTTTCATCTCGCGAGACTCTTTTCGAAATTGAAAATTTCATCCAATACAAATCAACGCATAAATGATTTGTTTATATTTTCCTTTCGAAAAGGAAATCTGATCATGTTCTCATATTTGTACAGTCGCACACGAATAGATCAATTGTAAATCTCTTGTGTCTTGAAAAGTTCGTCATCATCAATGTCCGATCTGATAAGACATCTCCACATACGCGTGCGTCGGCACCGAAAAACAAATCCAATGAACAACATTCTGCCGCTACCGATTTGTATCAACATGAAACAAAGCTGAGCTTAAATGAATTTTTCTTTCCAAACGAGAAGATGTTATCTGTGATGACGCTGGTGTTACTTCGCTGATGATGATGAACAGAAAAGAAACAACTCATTCCTCTTCTTTTGATCTATGTATTCGCCTTTGTTCAATCTGTGAAAATCTTAGAATATAATTAGCCGACATTCTACACCCATATTCATTAGATAACGACCATGGTATGCCTGTTACTGGATGAACTAGTACTAATTTCTTTTCTTTTTCTCATCAACTTATCATTAACATCGAAATACATTGCTGGTGCTTCTGCTGACTGTCGTCAATGTTATTTCCAAGTAGAATTTGTTCAAGCATATACATATACATACGCACACAGAGATATCTCTACATGCATGCGGTGCATTGACTTGAAAGATCAATCGGAGGTGATAACAAGACCATGTTCTGTGATTGGTGTTTTTTTTCATATACATTTAATTAGTAGTAGGTCTTCCGGGGTGGAATGAAAAAAATTGAAAGATCGTAACGTACTGATGAGAAAACGCCTCGATTCGATTCGAAAGAGAGAGAGACAAAAAAGATCGAAATAGTTGTCATTTCAAGATCTTTGATTCCATGTTGGAATCAAGCGCTTTCTTCCTTGCAAATTATGAAGGACAGCATAAGCAGCAGTCAAGAGAATGTATCATCTTGATGGACGAATGATGAATTGATGTGTTTACATTTCAGATGACGACCGTTCACTTTTTATCCCGTCAGAGCGATGTATGTACGAGTTTTGCTTAGGTAACCGTTCTGTATATATATATATATATACGGATATTTGTTTGGAGAAGAGCCACCTGTTGAGAGATATTGCTCATTTCTGTGCAGATTTAAAGCATCAAATACACATTTGGACAAATCCGCTCTTCTCTTCCCTTCTCTTTTCTTTTCTTTTGACTTTGTTTTTATCCATATGGAGAACTCGTCTCTGTTGTAAGTGAAACAAAAAAAAATGATTAATCGAGACCGAGCGGCAAGCAATGTCAAGAAGATTGTGTACGAAATTATTATGTGTATGTGCAGAACAAATCCACGCCTGCTTAGTTATTGCTGATGCTAAGCTGGTGTGGTGGGAGTGCCATTAGAAAGTCATTTTTCACGCCAATATGCACCTTTCTGCTTGATAGACATAGACCTTTTAGAATAGATACGCATATATATTAGGAAAACTAACTAGGACGAGCAGAAGAAAAAGCAATGTCATCGGTCTCTTTATGCCGATATACATATCTCCATGTCGAATAGAAAGAAAGAAACTAAATATCGAATCAAGCACGCATGAGAAGTGTCTCTTAAATTAACATGTCTTGAAGGTTTTCAGATCAACTAAATGGATCATATTGCACTCTAAAAGAGTCGTGTCCTGGATTTTTAGTACGAACGATGTATTTGTTCAATACATTGTTGAATTGGATTTTCAAAATAATTACTTATGATTTCAACGATGATTATGTATAATGCCCTTTCCTCTGACTATCACATATCGCTAGATGTAAATGTTAGCTACTCAACAACGATTTTTTGTCTTGTGTTCTTTATCCTAACAAAACGAGCATATGAAAGCCAGGCTACCACAGTGACGACAAGACAAGTGTTGAAAGACAAAATGTTTACACTAACTTCTATACCAATGAAATTACAACAACAGCCTATTCGATGATAGTAAAAGTGATGACGCTTGTCATCATCAAGCCCAATGTCCCATTTTGTTTCTACTCGACGATTGTGCTATATGTCAAATGATAATTAGAAAGGCGCCGCTCTCCTTCTCTCGGGTACACATACGTTCTTCCTCTCAGACATAGCTACTGTTCCACGTGCTAAATAGATCTATTCATTCTCATTGTATTCCAGGCGTACATTCTTCATTCTGGCAACAATCCATTATCAATCGTATAATCGAAAAGGCAATATCGATTGAACAATAAGTACATCATCAAAGCAGTTCTATTCGGCTAACTGCTCATTGAAGTAATTTGAAATAAGAAATCGAAAAAATTATCATTCATCCTGAACCTACGATTGGTTAACATCAAATAGCGAAGGAGAAAAACGGGAGAGAAATAAGAAGGAAGTTGTCGTTCCGCTGGGAATTTTATATAAATAAAAAAAAAGAGAAATTATGATGAACTCCAATAAAGGAAGAATCATTGCCATTAAACGAGTCGTTGCAATCGAGATGAAAGACAGTTCACATGAGTAGTTGCAGGCTGGTATATCACTCAAAAAATTCTCACGTAGTATTGTAACGCAAACCATTCATTTTCTCTTTAGCTACAGATGCTCATCATCGTTATACAGGTTGCGTATCATGACAGAAAAGCACGTCGATAGGATGTGATGTGTACAAGTTAATTTTTTTTGACTCGTCGTCATCGGTTATTGTACGTGTTCGACACACACGAGTCGTCAATCAACGAGCATTTCTCCCTCTCTCTCTCTCATTTTGTATGTTTCCTTTTTCCTTTTCCTTCTGTATGTATATATGTATGATAAACAGTATTTGCATGCGTTTTTGCCAAGTGATCAGTTGCAATAACACCAGCAGACGTGCTCACATGAACCTATTGCACGAATCAACCGTTGCTGCTGCTGCTGATGATAATGATAATAATACTAGACAACTTTCACTGGTAGAGAGCGAGAGAAAATAGAAAGAAGGGAAGCAGGTTGGGACTAAGCAAAAGCTGCCAAATGACAGTGGCAAAAGGGCAAAATAAATCGATACTTGTTCGTCTCTGGAGTGTTGATAAGTATAAACAATTATGGGCACTGACAACGACCAAACAGCTATGATGGAAGAAAATGATGAGATCTACTTATTTCCTTTTAGGCTTGCCGCTCTCGCTCTCCCTCCTTGCATATTGCGGATAATGTGCTTGCTCATCTTTCTTCTTCTTCGAACAGAGCACCTCCTCTTTCTCTCTATCATATGCTTTTCTCTACTCATTATCACCATAATCGAAGATGTAATGGCATTAGCTTCGAATAATGAGTATATAGTCATATTATCCAGTCTATAAAGTCAAGCAGGTTATCTTCTCCACCCTCTTCCTCTTCGGTGGAATATGGAGTAAACGTCAATCTAAATCAATCGAATCTGGATATCACAAACAGACATGCACTCGTTTTTCTATTTTCTTCCAACCTGCGGAAGCGGCAACAATTGAAAAGTCTGTTTTCTCATCATTAACGGTCATTAAAGCGGAACTATGCTTATGTTCAATTTAACGGTTGTTCGCCATTTCTTTCTTTTTTTCTGCAGAATATAGACATGCATATATGTACAGATGCAAATCGATATAGATCGCCAAAGAAGAAAGTGATTTATGATCACATAAGTCGTTTGTACTCAGAAAACGATACATTTTCTTCTGACCAAGAAAAAAAAACGATAATGACGTACACACATAGATTTACATCTATGTACATTGGTCAAGTGACTATCTGTCTCTTGCATACACAAAGTATGTCAACAGGACACCAACAACAATTGTCGCCGGCTATGATCATGGCGGTGAATCTTAAGCCTTGCGCAAACTAACAACAATTACAACTTGTCACACGAAGACTCTAACTATTGATCGAAATATAAAGAAGAAGAAGTTGGAGGAGAAGATGAAGAAGATAAAATTGACGGACGGCGGGAAGCTCACCGAGACGGAAATTCCTTTTTTTTGTGCGTGTGTGTCCGTCGAGCACAATCCATTGTCGTCCCGACGGTGGTACAAACGAAAGTACTTCACACTGAAATATACGATAGAAAAAAATGAGAGCACTAAACAGCACAGGTATTGAGTTCGCGCCGCACGACCCAAGTGTTCATTTCCTGCTAGATCGCTCATTCAAGTGCAGCATCGGACTCCGAGAAAAATGGGTAGAAAAAGAGAAGAAAAGGAAAGAGAGAATATTGAATAGTTAGAACTCATACCATTGATTTCTTTCATACAGTAATTTGCTTGAGAACATTGAAATGAGCAAGAGAAGAGAAGATATTCTTCTGTTGATAAACTTCTTTTTAATGTGAAAAGAAAAAAAAAGAGATTGTGTGACAAAAAAATGTTTGTGAAGGTCAGTTAGTCAAATAAATACACAACAATTGAAAATACAACAGAGATGAATAGGGAACACAACAACAAGACAAAATACTTGCCAAATACTTGAAGAATATGTCAAATCGAAAATGCAGCAGGCACAAGCATTGATGTACTGGTACAATCATCAGTCGAAGAATGTGTCGTTGCGTGTTGTTGTTGCTGCTGTTGCTGTAAGCAGTTTTCCGTATGTTTGTTAAGTAATGACATACGTGAAAATGTTTTTGAACAATTGTTACACCGGTATTTTTTAATATCCGAATGTGTTTGCATATGTGCGCGGAGATTCGATCGATCAGCAAATGCTCGACAACAGATTTCACATTGAAATGGTTTTTCTCCTGTGTGTGTACGTACATGTCCTTGCAGAAGCCATGGACGTGAAAATGCTTTGCCACAAATCTTGCATTTACATGGTAATGTGTGTGTACGTATATGCATTTTAAGTGCACCTAATGAGTTATACGTTTTTTCACAGAATTTACATTGAAATTGTTTTTTAATTTGGGCAACGCAATGAAATTGTTTGTGTTTTGAAAGGCCACCAAATGTTGAGTAAGATTTGGAACATCCATCACATTGATAGCGAGAATTAGTGCTAGATGAATTGAGCGAGGTAGATGTTGTTGCGTTGGTTAAGTTCGGCGATGGTGGTGATGATGAACATGATGAAGATGTTGGTGTTAACGGATAGGATGATTTCAGAGGTTTCTTTAATGAATTTATATTTGAATTTAGTAATGTTGGATGAGATAATGGTAATGGTGTCGATGATATTTGACCATTTTTTGACATTTGCATAGCAAAATAATGGTAACTAAGATAATAAAGATAGGAAAAATCGTTTGAAGACATTAAACGTGGAAAAAGCGTCGATGATGGTGACGTCTTTGGAAATGCTCGGTGTGGGATTTGTGTCGATTGAATTGGTTGTTTTGGATTAGGATTATTGTTGTTATTCTCTTCTGTTTCATCTTCATTGTTATGTTCTAATTCTTTGACTATTTCATCATCATCATCGTCATCATGAAGCATACCTTCTTCTTCATCGTCTTCTTCAGTTTCCACCATTGATTCAGATGACGATGCTGCAGATAATAAACTGGAAATCAGGAAACTCTTACGATTATCTGATTCTAGGAGAGAAGACAATACGAATTCAAATCTACATTCGATAATTTCAAAGCTAAAAACTCTTACCAGTCATTGTTTCATCGTCAGCAATATTGCTTGTAGTATTACTACTCATCATCATTTTCTCTTATTTAGATGTGGGAGTATCGTCTTCCTTCGTATACTCTTCTTCTTCTTCTCTTTCTTGTTTCCTCTCTCTTCTCTCGTTCGCTCTTTCTTTCTCTCTCCTTTTCTCTCTCTCTTGCCAGATATATTTTCTCACTTTTTATTCGTGCTTCAGCTCTTTCTCTTCTTCCACACGCACGATAATACTTAGGCGTATTCTGATAGGCTCTTCGATTGTCGTTGTTATCGCATAACGCACTGACTGTGCTACTTCTGTCACTATCAACCAGTCAGTGCGCAATTATAAAAAAAACGGGCGCTGATGATGGTGAAACTTCGTTTCCGCTTCCTGTCTCTCTTGCTCTCGTCTTCTGCATCCACCTCCCTACCCTGTATCTCTCTCGTTTGCTTGCTCACGTAGTTCCGATATAAGTGTGCCATTATTTAGGGAAAAGTGTCAGCTGAAGAGCCATGAAAAGTAAACGAAGAACAAGAAGAGTATATGTATACCTATGTGAATGATCTGAGAGGTTTTTGTTGATGATCAAAATTGAACCAATGAAAAAATAATGAAATATTGCAATTTGCACTTGTCGTTTCATCCAATGAAAGAAAAGAAAAGAGAAAGTAAAATGTCCACATTTTCATTATTACGAATAATTCAGATATCGAATCATCAGTTGTCCATTCAAATAAATGAAACTTTATTTCTCATGAACGGCTTTTACATGGTTGCTCTTCGCTAAATTCAAAGATGAGCAAGTTGTAGCATGTAATTTAAATGTTCCATCAAAGATTTATCGATGAATTTACATAAAAAAGGGTGTGCCTTATTGAGAAATCTCGATCATATAATCTTTGGACAACACCTTACAAATTTATATAATCGAAAAATACATTTATTTTGGATATCCATCCGTTCGTCTTGGTCATCTAGTCTTCGTTCAATATTTGTTTACTAAAGACACGATATACATATGCATTCGGATACACGCGTAGTATATATTCGTATATACGAAAGTCAATCAATCACAACTCTCTCTCTCTCTTTCTCATATATGTATATATCTTCATTACATAAAGTTAAAACTCCAAATAAACAATGATGGAGAAAGAGAGAGACGAAGGCAAGACGAAGACGCCGCCCTTCGACACCATTTACGTGCGTGCTTGTCTATCGATTTTTTGTTTCTTCGAATGAAGGTAAAAACACTTGGCAAATAGATGAAGTTTAGTTGTTGTCAACAAGTGAGAGGAGACAGAAAGGAAGGAGAAAGTCGTGATCTGCAAATAGCCTTACATAAAGCAATGAGAGAAGAAGAGAGAAAAGTGAATAACATCGAAAAAATAACAATCTAATGAACATGATAAAGTGAAGATCATCCGCTGTTTTAATCCTTTATACTTTCACTAATTGAGTATGAAGGAAGAACATGACATTTTTTTCGTCGAAAGGTGCTGATTGAATATGAAGAATTCCAAAATACGTAGACACATACACACCTTCCTCTTCTTCTTCTTCGTTCGACGCGGCAGGTAGTCAAGGCAGACACAGTTAGTCTTCGATCATCATTAGCTTCATTGAGCCACTAAACATTGAATTCTTACTTTTTTATTTCTTCTCTCTTCGTTTTTCGTTAGATATAGATTCAAGTGACCTCTTGAAAATGTCAGCACACCTTTTAATAAGATCAACACAGAGACAATTGTTGATTTACGCAATAATTATCAGTTTTCATGCGCACCACAGCATGAGATGAACTTTTTCGTTCTGTATAACATGCTGTCTAACCTGATGGTTCCGTATTCATACGTAATGTCACATAATTAGCAAAAGACAGGCAGCTGTATCGACAAAAAGAAACAAATTCTCTTTATTTTGTTTGCGATCGGTTGATGATTGAACGAGATTAATTTAAGAATAACAATTCCTGCCGAGTGATGATTATTTCGAAGATATTAGTGTTAGACTCTGTTTTTGCTTCATAAAATGTACTATGCTTGAAATAAAATACATTAATACTGACTAATATTAATGAAACAAGAAAAAACAGTATGTACAGAAAAGTTTCGGCTAAATCTAGATGTTTCAAAATTGACAAGATTCACTGCAAGATCAAAAGCAGACAAATGAGAATACTATGTAGATGGTGATAGAGTAGGTAGTGGCTGTCTTTGTAATAGTTCAATCATATGGTGTTGTTCATTGGAAGATGACGCAGAAGACGGAACTGTTTGAATATTCGAATTCAGATCAGGTGCAGATGAAACATGAGTAATAACTCTATGAGAAACCGAAAATAGAGGATTACATAAAGTGAATGTTTGCATTTTTACTTTGGAATATCTTCAATTTCATATTGAGTTCCTTCATCAACAATCGCACCTGGTTCACGTTCTTCATTCAATGGTTGTAGTGTATCAGCCAGTGCAAATACGACTGGCTCTTCTTTCGAACCCTGAACAATCGTGTAATCTATACCTGGTTCAGCTTCTTTCATTTTAATAGCCGTCGCTGCAACTACAGCTGCAGCTTTTGGATCGACACGTCCCAATGGAAGACTTGGTACAGCACCCCAAGCAAAACCACGATCTGTACATTTAATACGTGCATAGTAGGCTAAAACAGCGAGTATGATCGCGCCAACGAAAAATAATGGTAAAACAATGGTATGAAATTTCGGATAATCGTCGTAAGGAATTTGAATGGGTCTCGGTGAATCTGACGTTTTTACTGTTTTTGAATGAGTTTTATTTATTGGAGAGTTTCGAGATGTCATTTCGACTATTCGAGCATGTAGCGGCGTCCACCATGTTAAACTTGTCTCTGTTTCATTTCGATCGAAACCAAAATATCGACCTAATATTGTACTAAAAGATGATTGCGTATGGGTAATTGTTTTTGCAAGCCATGTTGACAAGAAAATGGATAGTAATGACATAATCAAAATCACGCATATCAATATGACAAGACTTGACTTGGCTTCGATGACTAATTCTTTTGTTTCACTGCCGATGTCATTTGTATCTAAAGTAGACAACAAACGGTTGAAAAGCTTAGAGAAAACTTGATTTCTACCTTCACGCATTGTTTCAGCTGTACTACTTTGGCCAGGATTTGCTTCCATATCTTTAGCCATATTGAATATTTTATAAAATGGTCGTAGAAATCCTAATTGGTATCCACGATTATGAATAGAGCATAGATGGAATTCCAATTCATTGTTTGACAATTATATCATATACTTTTCAATGAAATTCCATTGGTTAATCTATCGGGCAATAAATTTCGTTCATTCACTCTCCAAGGACATCTTTTGATGAAAATTTCTTCGCAATTTCTTACTGGATAAATCTGACGTAAAAATCGAAAAAATTTTTCTTTAGTTGAATAACTAATCTTCTCAGGATGGTATTCATCGCCACAATCAATGTTATTCTCTTTTCCATTGCTGTCATTTGTTCATCGATTTCCAAACGAATGTGTGTATATTGAAATTCCATTTCAGAATAGTTTAGTTTTGTTCGTTAAAATATGTTATCTCCTCCTTCTCATCCACATTTACTGAGTCAACTCAAAATTCCATCATCCGTACGTCATCGTATTAAATAATATATAAATATCAATCATGTCAAAATCAATCCATCATTCTCATCTATCCTCATCAGCAGTACCAACACCTGATACTGAAATTCCGATACTAATGGAAAGTAACACTGACCATCGGCGTCAATCGGCATTAAGTGATAGGCGTCTTAATAACGTTAATTATGTTCGACATGTTCTACGAAGATTCTTTGGTGGTTCAAATAAGAAATCATCGCCATTGTCAGGTGTCGATGATAGTCCTTATGAACAATCACCGACATGTAGCATTTATCCGGAGGATTCATTATCTCCCATATTAATTCATCCAGCATTGCAATATGATAAACATACGAAGTTTTCCGGTAAACATTTGCAAAGAATAATATCATGATTGATGAGTATGTTCTAGGTGAATTATTACTCGATTGGTTAATGGTTCATTTCGAAGGTCGAGGGGAGCCGCCGACATTAAAACAAGTTTTAACGAAATGCTGTAAATGTCTCATATCTCTTGGTGTACTTCGAACTGAAACTGATCAAAACAGCGATACATTTCAAGTATGAATAATGTCTAAGTTTTCCTTTTTCATTCGAGATGACCATGCACAGAGGAAAATATAGAGAACCTTGCGTGAGAGTGAAGGTAATCAATGGTATTATATTGTCGTTCGTTGAGTATAGAAGCGGCAAAAACGATCAATGATATCCACGTAATTGCACTCGATAAGCAACGCTTTTTTTATGTGTGAATGTCATAAGTTACTTGACAGACACATTTTTCTTTTTGCGACAAACCATCGTAATCTGAACGTACCTAATCGAAACATCGCTAATCTATTTTTTATCATTCGAGCTCCCTCTTCTTTCTCTTCGATCAAAATTGACTTCCACAGACATCAATTTATCTTTTCGAAAAAACGCTATCAACTAAGAGACATTCAAGGTTAATAATCCATTTTAATTGAAGATTTCTTTTCGTATCAAATCAATAAGTTCATAAGCGTTGTTGTTAATAGTTTTACCTTGAAAAGAATGAGCAAGACCTTGATAAACTGTCTACGTATATTTATTTCCAAGTCCAATTAAATAATATAGGTGTCTGGAGACGACTATTATATAACCTTTGACATTGAATGTGTCGCGATGCTCATCAGTTGTCGACCGATGTTATAATTCTATTCATCGAAATATGTTCGAATGTTGTCTACACGTTTCGTTCAATTAACAAAATCAGCTGAAACATGCCGAAGAGAATAAGAAACAAGCATGAAGGATGCAGACAAAAAAAAATGAAGCGAATAATGCTAATTAAAACATTTTGAAGGAGCATCGCTTTTCTTTCATGTAATGTGCGCCGATCGAACAACTATCGTAAGAATCTACTGATTACATTCGTGTCGTTTTCGTGACTAAGCGCGTTATGGATTGTATGACATAAGAATTCACTTGTTATGTCAAACAAGCATTTCTATGAGTCATAATAAGTCTTGAATTTTTAGCACTGATGATTCATTGAAAATCTGATTCATGTTTTCTAATACGAGACCGATTATTCGCAATCATATTGTCATTTTCTCTTTTCAAATAGACGCAAAACTTGTATTCTTGGGCAAATAACGTAGATGATGATGATGTTGATGTCAAATTATTACCACCGCCGCCAAAGACGAACAATAGTTGTAAGTTTTCGAAATGTGCTTTTTTTTCTGATCAATCGTCTCTAATCGAGATGGCTGTAATTCAAAATGTGAAGCTTTCGATGTTGATGTTAACAGTCAAGGATATCGTGTCGATATCGGTTTTTTGTATTCTAGTCAGTTAAGTGTGACTGAAGAAGCAAAAGAAAGACAGGCAAGCAGGTATCATTGTCGTTTGCTCTTTTACCGTGCTTATAACACATTCTAGCATTCCTTCTTCACCGTACACTGCATTTTTCTCCGAAGGAAATCATTGCTGCTGCAATTATTCGCTCTACCTTCTCATATTTTTGTACTAAGCAATAGCGAATATCACGCTTTTTCACCTTCTTCTTTTTCTATCAATATTCACTCTTGCAAACAAAAAAAAAACACAGAATTAAGACATTGAAATAAACGTCGGTATCCTTCTGTTCAATAGTTAATCGTCATCTGCACGAAAACAAGGAAAATAAGCATAGACCATCGGCAACAACTACTATTTTGGATATTCTCCGAGTAGGTCTTGTTTTGTTTTCGCTGCTTATTGTAAATAAATCATCTAATGATTAGAACGAATACGGTTTGCACATCAATAGACATTCGACTGAGCGAAAGACTGTGTCAACGCAAGTTGATCCAGTCCTCGACAGAGAAAAGATTGAACAATCGATTCAAACCGATCAACTAGATCAACCCCTCACTCCATATTTCAAGGTAAGTAGATGACTAGTTTAAGAAAGAACTCATTTTCTACATGTTTTTTTTTATAGAAATGTTTGACATTTAAATTAAAACCAATGCCAGTCTCAATCATTTCCAATTCTCAATCGGATTGTGAACCGACATCTCCATCAACACATTGTTACGATGAAATCACTGTTCGACGAGCCATGCATAAATTACTATCATGTGATAATAGTAGTGAAACCTCGTCGCCCATTGATGATGATGTTCATTCATCATCACTCATCATTCGTCCTCCATTATCATTTAAAAATAATCATGCTAAATTTTCAAGTAATCCATTTCAAAATTACCTCTGTCTATGTACTCTACATATTGATTAGGTGAGTTATTGCTTGAATGGTTAGCATCTAACTGTGATGGAAAAGCTCCCACTTCACAAACATTCCCTCAACAAATCAAGCCATGTACAAATTCGAATAGTAATGACAGCACAGACGATGCCGAACTGCAAAAGGTAATCCGTGAATTTATTTATCTAAAAGTTATGTTAGTTTTTTGTTGTTGTATACAGGCTGTAAGTTCAGCGGCTTGTATGAATGAATCCAAATTAGCAGCAATATCAGATCGAATTCCAATTACTTCGACGATTTCATCACCTTCGTCACATCATCAAAAGATCAATGATGATGTATGTTCATTATTATCAGATCTGGTTATTCAAGTCGAAGAAAATTTCCAATCGTCTAAAGTATCATCACCTCCCATGTGAGTTTAATGTGTATAAAAGTGATTATTCTTATTCATTTCGATCTTGAATAGAACAAACAAATCATCCTCAACGATACCACCACCTCCACCTTTCTTTGTTGATACCACATCATCTTCAGCGTCGTTGAATACAAGTGCAGTACCACCGCCGCCCCCACCATTTCCAGAGTTTTTTGCTCCACCGCCACCATCATCTTCCGTTCCAAGTTCAACCGGTCCGCCACCACCACCTCCTCCTCCTCCACCCCCACCTTTTCCCGGTTTTGGAGGACCACCCCCACCTCCACCCGCTCCACCATTTCCAGGCTTCGGCGGTCCACCACCACCTCCACCATTTCCAGGCTTCGGCGGTCCACCACCACCTCCACCATTTCCAGGCTTCGGTGGTCCACCGCCACCTCCACCATTACCCGGTTTGGGTGTAGTGTCAACGGGCCCTGGTGGTGGACCTCCTCCTCCACCTCCAATGATGCCTGCCTTCGGTGGTATGTAGAAATACATACGAATGTTTATTTTGACTTCAATCCACTAACTAGGTCCACCACAACTACCACAATATTTACGTAAGAAACAGAAATATGCTATCACGGAATCAGTTAAGAAAGTTCAATGGAGTAAAGTTAGTGTATTCTTTTGTTTCGATAGTACTCATAGTTAAGACTTCTTATCTTAGATTAATCCTCATACTATCAAGAAAGATTCGATGTGGGTTCACGTCGATGAGGAAAAGTACATCAGTGACGAACTATTTTCGGACATTCGAAAAAATTTTGCAAGCAAAGTTGCACCAAGTAAAAACAAATATTAACGATTTAGTTCGAAAGAGAATTTCAATATACATTTTCTTCCAGCTAGACAACCGATACACGATCTTGTTGACAAATCAAAAGAATTACGTGTACTTGATTCAAAAGCTGCACAAAACTTTGGTAAGAATGACTCGTTTTCCTTTCCTAGTAGAATAGATCAATCGATCGTATGTTTTTTAGCTATTATGTTCAGTCAACTGAAAACTCCGCCAACGGTATTTCGTGAATGGATGCTATCATGTGATAGTGAAGCATTAAAAGATGATTTTCTCAAACAACTCGAAAAGTATCTCCCAACAGCTGAAGAATTAAAGACTTTATCTGAGTTTAAAAATGAAATCAATGATTTACAATATTCAGAACAATACATTTGTGCAGTAAGATCCCATTGGAATCCACCACACTGATCACTCTATTCTTATCTAGATCGGTGATATTAAACGGTTGAAACAACGATTGAAAACCCTTTTATTCAAAGCCAGTTACAAAGAAACCGTGGAAGAAACAGATAAAGTTTGTTCACCTAATTGGCAAATAAAAGCACTTCAGTTTTTCTCTTTCGTTCTTTCTAGGCATTCGTTGAAGTTCGAACAGCTTGTGATCATGTTCGACATTCCATACGATTCAAGAAAATGCTCGAATTGATTTTAACTGTTGGAAACTATATGAATTCCAGTGCGAAATCATATGAACCTATCCATGGATTTGACATCAGTTTCTTACCTAAAGTAGATTTGAACAAAATTTTTCGATTGCTTCCATTTGAACTTCATCTTGAATAGCTTCATTCGACCAAAGCCAATGACGGTCGTCGATCGTTACTTCATTTCATTGTTCAAGCAATCGAAGACAAACATCGTGATTTACTCTCGTTTGCCGATGAATTCTACGCGTTAGCGGATGGAGTCTCAAAAAGTAAAATCCGATCAATTGAATTCAAGAAAAAGAAACGATTTGGTATTTTAGTTAATATCTTGGAATTACAAAAACAACCGAAGGATATCAGTCGGGAATTGAAAAACGCTCGAGAAGAATTAACCATTGCAAAAAATGCCGATGAACAAATTGAAGGAGATAAATTTGCCGAATCAATCGAAGTTCGACTTATCAATCGATCGTAAACTTTCCTGTTCACTCTTGTTGTTGTTGTTCTTTCCAGGATTTTATTACTCGAGCTGATGACGATGTGACACGATTGGAACAATTAGATACAGAAATGACTCACGCTTATCAAGACCTATGCGATTTCTTGGCGATCGATCAGAAAAGTTATTCACTCACTGAATTTTTCACGGATCTCAAATCATTTTGCTCGTTTTTTTCGGTATGTCAATTTGATCACGTCAATATTTCTCTTACAATCCTTCGCTTTTCTTAGACATGTCTTCAAGAAGTACGTGCATGGCGTGAACAGGCTGCGAGAGCTGTTAAAACTTCGTAAGTATTTCCTATAAGAAAGATGAAAGAAACAAGAACTTCACACGTAAATCCAATACTCCCTAAATACTGATTTAGTCAAAATTTAATGTCTACTTCACAATATTTTGTCCGTACATCTTCCCGTCGTTTTCCTGCACGATATGATTCTACCGAAGATTTCCTCATGGCAGCTGCTGAAAGTGGTTCATCGCCAACACGTGGTTCATCTCCGTGTATAGCATATCGGCGGCAGGTAGCTCTATTGACATAACCGCGCTCATACATATTGACACACAGAATGATGAATTGCATGTTTTGCTTTGTTTTTTTTTCGAGGATAGATATCAGAACACTGGGTATTTTTTCCTCTTTAGAAACACCCAATCGTCTGTCGAGAAAAGGACTCTCGATATTCCAGATGATTCGACTGTCGTACAGCGTCGTCCGCTATCACGCATTGAAGACTTAATTGATAAACGCAAAACCAATCGTGGCTTGACCCCATTGAGTACACCAACCAAGCGGCGATCTCAGTCGTAGAGAATGATTCGATCTTCTTTCCTTTTTCAATGCTGTCCAACTCATATTTATTTTTCTTTTCTTTTTATCCAGTGAACATTCTTTAATATTGAGTATTTCTTACTTAATAAAATATTTTTTTGGTTCATTCTTGACTTCAAAATCTATGTCGAGTTTGTTTACGTAGCAGAATACGTGATAAATTTTTTTTCTATCTGTTAAATCTTTTCTTTCTTTCCTTCTTTCTCCTCTTTATTTTTCTTGTCTCTTCGTGTAATGTTATTATTCGTGAAAAATAATTGATCAAAGGAATACATGCATATAAATTTTGTTATCACTATCATTCTTTGTTTTTTTTCCCTCTCTTCTTCTTACAGATGGAAATCGAATGTCCAGAATGTCATTCGACAAAAAAACGAAATCCCAAGATGAAATTGATGGTCAGCAAATGTGGCCATTCATTGTATGTCACCGAAAGACATTGAAAAGTTGTCCAACTATTTCTTTGCTGTAGGTGTGAAACTTGTGTCGAAAATAAGTTCAGTAAAGGAACAGGCTTTTGTCCCACATGTAAAGCTGATTTGAAAAAGAATGGATTTCGTTATCAAATATTCGAAGATCCATTTGTAGAATTGGAAATTGATATTCGAAAAAGACTTTTGAAAGAGTAAGTGAAAAGATCGGTGACGATGTTTCTCAGTGCTGTTTCTTCATAGTTTTAATCGAAAAGAACAAGACTTTGCGTCACTCGATGCTTACAACGATTATTTAGAAATGGTTGAAACATACAGTAAGAAAGTGATGCAATGACACCTGTAGGATCATATAAAAGGTAAATATGAATACGTGTGTTTTAGTATTCAATCTCTCGAATAAAGTCGATGTCGAAGAAACCGAACGGAAGATTTTGGAGTATAAAGAATCGAATAAGGAGATAATTACAAAAAATCGTGGTAAATTGGTAAATGAAATTTTTCGTGGAAAACTACCATTTTGTTTGTCATCGATGATGTTTAGAGTAACGATGAAATCTATATCGAACATTTAATCGAACAAGAACGTGCGGCTGAAGAAATGCGAAAGCAAATCTACGAACAGGAACTTCAGAAAGAACAAGAAGCAAAACAACGTGTTAAAGATGATCTTATGAGTGCGCTGGTAAATACAATGTGAACTGGCTCCGGAGTGAACTGAATGATTGAATTTGTATTTTCAGCTCCATACGGAAGGAAATGTCGATCAGGTATTGAAGAAAAGTATCGAAGATCTGGAGAAAAAACGGAAAGAAGACGTTCAACCGATTCTACCGAATATGGTAAAGTTGTCGATTGTCGATTTCATTTTGATAATAATAAACTTGTATTTTTCAGATCAAGAGAGAAGAAGATATTCTAAATTCATTAGCTAACGATCAAATTCAATATAGACTGTTTGAATACACACCACCAACGTACGATCATCAAGGACCGCCTGTTCCTGATCGAACAGATCTCGAGCAGCTAGGGTAAGAAACAGAGCGAGTATTTACTTTTTCTTTGACCTGTTTTTCTCTAGCTATTTGGATAACGTTCGTCAAGAAAGACCAGTCGAACGAGCCGGTGGTTACACGCGAGAATATCCATGCTTACGTGCAATTCAAGAAGCATTCGATATGTTATTATTCGTTAGAGACAATTTGTTGAATAATGTGAAAAAAGAGACGATTTCTGAAGATGAACCTATGGAAACTTAACTTAATAAAATAATCTTCTTTTCGTATTCTAGATTGATCTAAAATTTGTCAGAAATATGCAATTAACATTACCTCTATCATTGAAAGGTGTAACCGAACTCAATCGAGATGAGTTCACTCAAACAATTCAAGTTCCATACGTGAATATTCCTGGCGAACATATTCATTCGTCGAAATGGAAAGATTATTTACTTACACTACATTCATTCAAGAATGTTCGTGATCTAGAAGGACGATTCAAACAAGTTCTATTCGATCCTGACATAATCAAGACAAAAGAGGGCATTATTGAACGCATTCCATCGATCGAAGAGTTTGTCGAACAATCATTTGATTTCACACAAATTTCAATCACATATGACAATTATACCATTGAACAAGTGATCAAAGCAATTATACCAGACGATTTAATAACGGACAAACGAGTTAATACTGGTTCGGGATATAGTATTATTGGACATATTGCTCATTTTAATCTTCGAGATGAAGTTTTACCGTATAAACATATCATTGGTGAGTAGAAGAAATGATTTATTTTGAAAATATCTCTTTCGATAAGAATTGTAGCGCAAGTGATACTTGATAAATTAGTAAACGTTAAAACCGTTGTGAATAAATTACATGAGATCGATTCTGTTTATCGTAATTTCGAATTGGAAATCATTGCTGGTGAAGCAAATACCATTGTGCAATGTCGAGAAAGTAAAGCAACGTTTCAATTTGATTTTGCTAAAGTCTACTGGAACCCTCGTTTGAGTAATTATGTTCACATATCGTTCCTTCATATTCACACAGCTTAATTAAGGTACTGAACGCGAACGTATTTTTGAAATTCTTCGTCCAAATGATCTCGTTATCGACGTGTTCGCTGGAGTTGGACCGTTTGTTGTTCCTGCATCGATGCTTGGTTGTACTGTTTGTGCGAATGATATTAATCCTGAATGCTACAAATGGATGCAAGTCAATTTAAAAAAGAATCAACCAAAAAAATCACCGAGAGAATACCAAATCTATAATCTTGATGGTCGAGATTTTCTACAAACAATTGCATTACCTCAGATCGAAACTTGTCAGAAGGAAAGTCTGAATCAGTCGGAGAATATGGCATCGAATAAGAAAATTGTTATTCTTATGAACTTACCTGAGCTTGCGCTAACATTTTTGGACGTTGTTTCTGAATGGCTATCGAGAGATATTGAAGAAAAACAACAATGGATAATACCAATTCATATCTTCTGTTACACATTTTCCAGAGTGGATGATCGTATTGAAGACGTCCGAATACGCTTGAAAACGATTATGCCGAATGTGAATGACGATCTTGTATCTTGTCGATTCGTACGACAGGTCGCACCGTGTAAAGATATGATGTGCGCCCAAATACGCTTATTTGAGAAAAACTAACGACGAATTGTTAACAACTTCTCTAATGAATTCTTTTTTTTTCACTATTTCAGATGTCTTCGTTGAATTTAATCAAAACGATTCTTATTGAAGGGAATATTGGTGTTGGCAAATCAACGATTATGTCTTATATTGCATCGAAATATCCATCGAATCTTGTTCAAGTTCATTGTGAACCTGTTGAGAACTGGATGGATATCAAAGGTTTTGATCTTCTCAATGCTCTATACACGGAAAGTACTCGATGGACATTTACATTCGAATTAACTGCACTTCTGTCACGAATTCGAAACCATATGAATTCACGATCGAATCAGCATATAAACATCTACGAACGTTCGATTTTGAGTTGTTTCAACGTATTCATCGACCACGATCGTGAACAAAACTATTTAAATGACGTTGAATATCGTATTCTTCAGGATCATTACCAATATGGTTTGGAGAAAACAATCGATCTGTCATCGACAGCTATATTATACTTCGATCTATCACCTAAACAATGTTATGAACGAATTGTTAAACGATCGAGACAATCCGAAGCATCGGTGGACTTAAAACGTCTCGAAGAACTTAAACATCATTATGACAAATTCATAAAAAACTTCAATATGTGTCCTGTGAAGATCATCGATGCATCACAAACGATCGAGCGAACTTGTCAACAAATTGATACCTTATTAAGTGAAATGATTACGCCAAACTCAAGTCAATAATTGAATATGAATGTTAAATCGAATGCAATCTTGAATCTTCGCTGTCATTTACTCACGCAATGTCAAAAATCATGTTCTTGTTTTCTGTCAGATTATTTGTTCTTTTGTTATGTTACAAATAAATTCAGTCACCCATATTGATCGGGTCGAGATCAAACTTATGTTTATTACTGAGGAAATTTTCATAACAAAATAAATTAAGTCGGTAACAAAAATGGCATTTGACGATAGAATGTCGCGTCGTTCAATGGCAGATCAAGCTTCGATTTGTTTATTAGAAGTTCTTCTAAACATTGATAGGCAATAGGATCAGCATTGATGTGAAATTTATTTGCGAATAGTTCATGACGATTGAATAAGGTCGATAGATCAACTGTACCAAACACACATATACCACGTATAATACGTCCGTAACAATTTCGTTCGCCCCAATTCACGAATCGTGCTGTCCAATTAGTCGGATCACTTTTTGCTAAAAGAAAAAAGAAAAATACGTCTATTCGATGTTGAAAGAGTTCTCCGTGGAGATTGTTCATACTACTCAATTATTCAATTATACGTACCTTTATAACCTCCCGGAGGATGTAAATGTGTATTATAATTCAATGTTGCCCAATAATGTTCATCAGGGCTGTATGTATCACGCGACCAATCTAATAATTCTTTTGCTATTGAACTCGTATGAACGAATTCAATGAAAGCTCGTGAAAAAGCACCTAAATACCAGAAAAATTCGCATGGTTAGAAAACAAGAAAAGGAAACATTTTTCTTCTTATACCATAAGCTGATCCTTTAACAATTTCAACATTTCCAGGCGGCGGTTTTTTCTTTTCATCAGTTTTTCGTAATTGCGGCACTTGTTCCTGATTTCCATTGGCTGTATCTATCACCTGCCAAGCGTATTCTGTTCGATGCATATTTCTTGATTTCCAGCGTCCTTCGATATCATTGTATCCACGGTAAATAGTCAGAATTTTAACTAATTCACTGTTTGTTTTCAGTGGGAGTTCAGTATTAGCAGCATTTAGTAAATATTTCCATGATGGATATTTAATGAGGTCTTCCATACAGTTGATATCTGCTTGTAAACGTGAGAACGTTGCGTAAAGAACCTTTTCTTGTTTACTTGCGAGAATGATATTATCAAAGCATTGAGCAATGGATTTAACAGCTTGTAAAACGTGCGGTGAGGCGTCCTTGTCAACATGAACGCAGTAGAAGTTTTGTGGACGGTAGAGGATACGTAAAAGACGTTCAAACTGTTCGACATTTTCATACATGAGAATCGAAAATGCTAAAGGAAACTTGCGATTTATCGACGTGTCTTCGTGATGAAATTGTTCATTAAAACGTTCTGAACGATAGTTCTGACATTGTTCTTTCGTAATATTATACGACTGATCGGCAATGGTAGATGGATTTTTTAGATCAGCTAAAAGTGCGAGCGCATGTTTTAACTCATCCGAGTCACTTTCGTATAAATTCTGACAGGAAATAGGGTAATAAAACGGTTGTAAATGTTGAAATAGTTTTGTATTTGACGACGCTTTTTGGTTTTTATCGTCGGAGAGAATATTTATCAATGGAAACTTAATCTCTTTGGAAAATGAATCATGCCGTTTGAAAAACGACAAGTGAATAAATTCCAGAATGAAGAATACGCTGAGAAAAAACAGGCAATTGTTTCTCAATAAACGACGATTGATTGCAAACTGCATTGGCCATACTCTCTTCAATGCGTTCCTCTATCTAAGCAGAAAATGAAATAATTTGCTTGTAAATATTTCAAACCTACTCATTTTATTCGACTAAAAACAAGCCATGTAGATACTTGTTCAGCCTCTCTATACAAGACGAGTAAGAAATGTCTTCGTCGTTCTTTCTCTTCTCCGTTTTATTTTATTTTAAAGGTGCTCATTCTCTTCTGACTTCTTTCTTTTTCTCATTTACTCACTCGCCATCGCTTTCAATTCTTTCTTTACTATATATTCCATGTCTTCCAATACATAAATCGATCAACACTGTCCGATTGAACTCTTTGCATAAATACACACGTACTCACAGATCAGATTTCGTTTACACGTTCGAACGATGCAATACGAAAATACGCACACCGAATATTGTAATGATGAGACTTCTCTCTCGTTCTCGTTTATTTTCTACTTCGGAAGTTTTTTCTCTCGTGATTCCCGCGGAAAGGAGGAAAGAAAGAAAGAAAGAAAGAAGGAGAAAAGAAAAACACAACACCGATACTTGATTCTGCTCGCGAGAAAAATTTTCAAAATCTGTTTCATATCAACTTTCACTAGACTATACACAGCTATCTTGAGTCAACATAAATTCTCTTTCCGAAAAAAATTGTCATTTTTCCACTCATACGACGTTTACATTAGCCTTCAAGTATTCTCTAGTTCCCGAGAGAAACTCATGTCTTACAAACGCAACGAGTTATTCAATTTTAGGTACATTACTCAACACGATGCGTATTGTTTTACTCAGCAGTAATCGAAGATTGCCAAACTACGTCTATAATCTCAATATAAAATTGCGTCATTCGCTCTCTTTTTCAAATATGTCTATCGAACAGGGAAGCAAAAGAATAATATGTATGTAACATACTAGGTACTCATTTGTCGTGCGTTCGACAAGACTGATTTTTTTCTTCTTTTGCATGGGAGTGTCAAAGAAATTAAAAAAAACATCGCCGTGAATTGAATGTCTTCATTGGCAAATTTTGTTATACATTGACAGACAAAAATGCCTTGTGGAGATATTTACTAATTGATGGTAAGTATTGTGAGACAACGGGAAATTTTCGCATTTTTAACTTGATGATGTAAATGTGCTTCCTTGCTTCGTGTATACATAAATCGATTTATCGCTACGAATAACATGTGTTTCAAGCGTGATGAATGAGATTAGAGAAAAGAACACACAGAAAGAAATGTAAATCTAATAAGGCTCAATTTTCGCGCATATTTTAATCGTTAATGAATGAAATTCTTGAACAACAATTAACAGATGAGCAAATCAATCAATTACTTCAAACTCGATTTAATCGTTCGGAGATTCTTGATTGGTATCGAGCATTTGTGAAGAATTGTGGGAATAATCGATCGTTTTTAACTTCAAGTTTGAATAAAACGCTGTTTATCGACTATTTTAATCAATTACATCCAAATGGAAACGTAACACGTTTAACCGAAACATTCTTTCGCACCTATGATATGAACAACGACGGTCGAATCGATTTCATGGAGTTTATGCATGCTGTGAGTATCATCCGTCGTGGTGATTTAACTGAAAAGCTTTCATTAATCTTCTCATTACTCGATGCCGACCAACAAGGTTACATCGATCGATTGAAACTAGTGAACATGATGGAAGCGTTGTATGATGTCAAAGGCATCGATTATAACGACAGTTATAATGTCTTGTTAAGAAAAGTGGACAATCTCATAGCAAGACTGGATAAAGATAAAGAAGGCGGACGAATTTTGCGATACAAGTTTATTGAGAGTTGTATGAATGATTCGACTTTAAGAGATTTACTTAGTGCATATAAATGAGTGCAGATACTAACTGAGCTGTTCATCCTATTGCACGAATATATTGTGAGAAAAAGAAAATGGTCGATGAATTCAACAATGACCTGTCTATTTGAAATAGGATACCTTAGAAAGAAATTACTCAAAGCAAAGCATAGAACGCACAAGCATTTTAGCTTAAGTTCGCAGATTAAGAGAAGCTGCATGAAGCTTTGTGATTGAATTGAATCCATAATTTTGAAAGAAGAGCGTCGCGTAACAACGACGTTATCAATTTCTTCGAAACATTCGTTGGTAGTTGGTGATAACCATATGAAATTCTTTTCTGTACACAGTTGATGGTAAAATAAATAAAATGAAAGTAAGTGTCGATGGGATTAATGAAATAAAATATCCCGAAAGGAACAGCCACGGGTTGCTAGTTGGTTTCATACAACCGGATGCGAATGTGATTATCAAACGTGGAATCACAAGAAGAACTAAAACGAACGGAGCAATAAGAAGATTTTTATGTTTGTGAATTTCTTCCTTCAAAACCGATTTAGGATTTTGTCCAGCTCCGACTACTGCTTTCCGTTGACGGGTTTTGGTGATTATTATCACACTTGCCGATAATATATTGATAAGAAATGGAACGATCGAATGAAAACCATTGATAGCATAGTCAAATACACCAAAACCGTTTTTCGTCATCTTCGTTTTCTTCATATAAACTTCGATGAATGGGATCGTGAATATTCGTTGAAATTATCAGAAAAAATAGAACACAGACGACATATTTTGCCGCTACTTGCGCCTGTTTCTGATTAAAACTAACGCCTTTGATTGTAACAAATGCTCTTTCGATTGACACAAAGGAAGTTAACCATTGATCCATTGCTAAACATGATCGAAGAATAAAATCAATACAAATACATTCAATTTTTAAAAAAGATTTATTCCGGATCGTTTCGATTTGTGTGAGTATAAGTATCCAAAACTTGAAGGTGAATATAATCATGGTCAGTAAAACAATTATTGACGAATTTAATAGATAAATTGCACAACCAGATTCCAAAAGTTTCTTACTTTTAAATGTTATCGAAGACAAAGCACCATTAACCAGTCCGACAATGATCAAAACTGTACTAACAATTATACTTATCAGAACTGCGCCTGACTGCTTGAAAAGATTGATTTTTGGGTGAATGTAAAAGCCGAGAATAGCGTCGAGTGAAAGACTGAAACCATTCGTTGTCAACTGACATCGCACTCCGTAATAACATTCGGTACATTCACATAGGAAATATTTGGGACATTTTGAGTTTTCTTCATAACAATTTCCTCCGTTTTCACAATCATTTTGTCTCGCACAGGTTGTACGCGAATGACGATCGAAATCAAAGCAATTCGCTACACGTTGTTCATCAAGCTGTTGACAGAAACAAAATTGTTGGTCATCGTAAAAACATGTCAATGACGAATTTGTCTGACATGGTATGTGATAATATTTTATACGACGAAGTAAATGGTAATTACGAAATGTTTCGTTAAACAGAGCATTTACTGACAAACATCGATCGGATGAAGCTAACGTTTTTTCGATGATTCGTTGATATGTGTACTTCTTTTGCATTAGAGCTAAATAATATCGTTGATTGGGCAATTCGACAAGCACAACGTGAAAAGGAAATGACCAGTAAATCGAGATGAAATTTTGTCCCAAAAGGATTCGTTTGAATGTAGTTGTTCGTATAGGGAAATTGTTAATCTGTACTTCGATAAAATGGATGAATATCACTAAATGCGGATCGAGACTTTCATCATATGATATCAAAAGTTTCGTTCGAGCTAGTTCACATCGTACACCAAAGAAATTTTTCGGGCAAATACAGATAAATCTATTATCTGGCGACAAATCAGCTTCATCAGTGCGCACACATGTGCCACCATTCATACACGGTTGACTTTGACATATGTAATCTGGAATTAAACATCGAGGGCCGATTTTAGTTATCGGACAAACGCATAACGATCGATTATTGGCTATTTTACCAAGACACAATGATCTGGATGAGCATAAACATTTATACTGAATATGACAATATCGCCCGGACCATCCTTCATAACATTGACAAAAGGATGTACGGTTCAAATCGTTAAAATATTTTATACATTTGCCATGAAGACATTGTTGGTCGACACAAGTCTCAATAATATCATTACTATGTGGAATATCCAATTGAAAAGCGAGTCGATGAACAGGTAAGAACGTATAATTGACTGATTTAAGAAAGCTTCCTCGATAGTTTAATGTGATTTGTTCATAAATGTGGATCTGTATAGAATATTGCCTATGCATATTTTTCGGCCGAGTTGAATATAACAGGTAGAGATTAAATTTTCGTTGGCAATTTTTTGCAAATAAGTAAGTAAATTGATGAAACGAGTGAATAAGTCGTTCATCGCTATCGTCGATCAATGAAACAACGAAAAGGAATGGAGTTTCCGATGAATTCGAAGGTGCACGAAACTGTAAAGTAATACTAATTCGCTGATTTTGATATTGGCAAGTATTGCCATAAAAACTCGGTGGACAAAGACAAACGTCACGTGTTAAATTTGTGTCTTTATTGAAGGAGATTTGTAACGGAAAACCACGATGACAACGCTGTTGATAGAAGCGGAATTTCTCGGGACGGTAAGAGGGAAGAATTTCTGCTATATCACTTTTATAAAAAAGCGGTTGTTTGGGAGTATTCGAATTTGAATCGAATGTAAAATATGCTTCCGATCTCTTTCCTGTATTGTAAAATAGTCTGCAAAGCACTTTTGCGAAGACAGAGCCATGTAAACGATAATTTAATGTACAAATGCCGGACTCGACTGTCGGATATTTCACATCATCTCTACTGCAAGCGTTCTCATCTTCTCCGTCAGGACAGTCGAAAATGCCATTACATAGTGAATTGCCTTGAATACAGGAAGATTCTTTGTTGGCGCTACAGTAAAACGGGCTGGAACCATAAGTTTGATACCTCCGATCACAAAAGCTGGGCTCGTCTGCAGCTCCGATACAATCAATAACACCATCATTCGCTTTCTCAATAGGTAGACAAGTTAAACTTTTCGTTTGAATTGATATACAGATATGAGAATTTTTTGAACAATTTAAAAGCGATATCAATAATGGATCACAATCGACTTCATCGGAGCCGTTGGGAAAATGCCAGAATCCGTCACAACGATTATATACATGAACCAGTGGCCAATATTCGCAATTTGTTTCGTCCGTTTCTTGACTATCGTTCGTAGGGCGCCAAAGCAAATGTTCCTCGTTGTCGCAAATAGTCTGAAATGAAATTTTCTTTCGAAAGTAAAATCGATCGGACATTTCATCAGCACAGAAGGTATTATCAGATGTCTGACAGTCGCATTTGTATCCATCGTTCACTTGACGAGCGGGAACGTATTGGTCGGTCCCTGGACATTTAAACGCATTAGGTAATTGCTTCATGAAATGCGTGTCTTGGAGTTTCGATGAATTTTCATCGTCTGCATAATAGCAGTCGGATATTCCGTCTAAAACTTGAGTTTTTAAAATTCGCTTTTCTGAATTTGCACATTGATAGGTACTTGATTCGCTAAAGATCGACGATGCATTGTAATTTGGCCGTGCCACTCTATTCAACCACCTTTCAGCAAGCAAAACGTATCGTTGTAACCATCTAACTTCAAACCTATAATACGAATTAACGATAGCATCTTCATAAAGACGGCAAGTTCTATTATCAGATATGAACAGTGTTTTGCCGTCATTGGGTATGTGAAAACGACTGCTGTCAAAACAAATGTACGTAGGTTTAAGCGGGTGCTGTCTATAGTTTGTTTCAGTTTTAGCATATCCTATATAGCCATGACCATTAAAAATCGGATATGCAGGAACGTACATCACATCTGGGCAATGTTTCTGAACCATTGCATCGCAGAAACCATTTCTGCAAAGCATTGTACAATTCGTTCTTGGAGGTTGAAAATAATTTGCCAATGTTGGCAATAATGAATCTGGCATCTGTATGATACACTTCATCGCTGTCCAACACTCGTCATGCAAGAGATTGGGCTTAATTGAGAACATGGCTTTTGACAGAAGCATCTCACGCTCATAAAGACAGGAGCTGCTAAGAAAGGGTGTACTTGAACTACGTGTATTATATAGCCATCTACATGAAACGTCCTCGAATTTAAATATGGGCTCGTTAGTGACAAATTCAAATTTTTCTAAATATTCAAGTGATGCGTGAATTTCATCAGATCGATCCAAACAATCAGGAGTAAATGGATTATCAAAAACGAATGCTACAGGTACACACTGCCCATAAGAACACCGAAATTCATTCTCTCCACATTGGTGCATTTTTAATTGCCAACAATCTTTTTCATCTACTCCATCATTGAAACAATCGATTTTGCCGTCGCAAATTTCTGTCCAATCAAGACATGCCGGCGATGGTCCACGATCGCATTCTAAATGACTATAGCAAGTAAATTCAGTCGGCTTATATCTGTTGAAAAAATAATAATCGTAAACAACTTCGTTGAATGATGTATAATTAACATAGGTAGTGATTAATTTGTATTGGCATTTCGAACCGAAATATGGTAAGGTACAATTGTAGAAGAGTTTGCTTGCCAATAGTGTCCGATCAGAATTGGGAAGTTGGTTTAAATAGAGCTGATACTCTTCAATAAGATCAATCGGTGCTGACCAAAGATATAATTGTTCAGTGGTGACATTCCGTTTTGAGAGTTGCGAAAAATTGAATTTTGGATCCAAACCGGTGTCTGTTATATTGAATTTCGACGGCCAGTCATCTATACAATAGGAGATTATTTGACGAATATCATATTTGTCTTCGACTCGAGCTGCAGCTTGCAGACAATCATGTTGCGTGTCATTGTTTTCATCCTCGAAATCTGTCAGGTGAAAATTTATTTGAATCTCGAGTTTTCCCAAATATATGAATAAGAAAAAGAATAAATTTCTCGCGAGCAGCATGTTGCTCTAATTGGTTGTTAATGGAAAAGTAGCGAGATTCTTCTTTGATATTTAAAGATCTTTTTACACAACAGATGCTAGTAGATAAAATGTATGTGAAGGTGAAAAAATTATCGTTAGTATTTTCAAGCATATGGAGATGTTGTTGAACACATAAACTGAAATGTATGAAAAGAAATGATTGGAAAACGATTTGTTCACCCATGACCTCTCCGCTTTCCATATTATTATCATACAGGACAGCCGGTATACAAGCATCCGTTCGAACTATACTGAAAGTCAACATCCGCATTTTTCTTATTGGAAACAAAAATTGAAACGAAACGAAACGAAACGATAGTTATTTTATTTTGTATATAGTTTTAAACTGCTTAACATCGTATTTGAATTGTATCTAACACCCTCTACGATGATAGACGAATCAATACTAAATATGAATCATGATGTGAGGAAAATCTTTGACTGTTATCGTGATCAGACTTGAATGTAAATAAAAACTATGTCTTTCTTTCGTTCATTCAATATAAATACTAAAGGTTAGGTTTATTCATCATTACTCTCATTGATCTTAGTTATTCTATAGAAACACCTGCAGATTATGGTCAAGCACAACCGAACAGTTGTTATAACATTCAGCAATGGCCATACTATCGAGATCTAGCTATTCAATCCGGTATAGAACCACTTAAATTGTAATGTTTCGTCCTTATGGAATCTTTAGGTCACTCGGCAATTTCATCTGAACTCGCCTCGCTTCGTTATTCTCGTCTCGAACGTTCTCTCTATAATCTTGTTTACACACCCAATGACGAACTCGATCAGTTTATTCTCTATCTTGACTCCCGCTCGTTCGCCCCGCATTTACAATTTATCCTTGAAGTGAACAATTTCGAAAAAGTCATTCGAGAAAACAGTATCGACGATCAGCAAACAATCGCATTAACATTATTTCATAAATATTTATCCATTGATGCAAAATATTTCCTTCCAATCAATGACGAAATTCGACGAACAACTTTATGTAAATGACTTTTATTGAAATGATGCGAAACATATGTCAGTTTTTTGTAGTATTGATTTGCCCTTCAGATGAAAGTAGTCAACCTGATCCGAATTGTTTTCAAATGGCACGAGAATATATTTGGCAATTGATCGAACGGAGGTTTTCCTTACTGATCCAGCTGTTGTCTCAATAGATTGTCGAGCTGTTTTTTAATTATAGTGAATATCAAACTTATCTACAGAGTAGTTTTCATATTAAATATCAACTGAAGATCGTGAAAGGAAATCAATTACAGTTACATGATTTTCTTTATCACAAACCATCATTGTCGTATTTGATAGAAGTAAGAAAAGGAGAACAATGCGTATTTATATGAATACTATAGGATTTAGTTTGCAGAACGAGAGAATATTATTGATCTCGTTCGGTTTTGGATTGATGTCGAACAATTTTATCACAATATTACAAATCGAGAACTTAATGATCAAATACTCGTCGAAAACGCTCTCTCAATTTACGATCAGTAAGAACGAAAAATTGCTAATAATAGATACACATAACTAGTTATGGTATAGATACATTTCTATGCAAGCACCTGCACGCTTAGGTTTCGATGATGCAATTCGAACAAAGATCGAATGTAGTATTTGTCAACCAGATCGAACTATTGGTCCATTGGTTGATACATTTGATCAAGCAGTTTGGATGATCTATACTATTTTACAACAAGTATGCTATTCATTATCTGAATCAGAACACAAAACTAGACCTTGCTTAGGAATATTTTCCTCGGTTTCTACGCAGTGTAAGCTTTCATCGATATACAAATGACCTTATGATCAGATTAAAACACAATGATTGTGTTACTAGTTTCCAACGAAAGAAATCTAATGACTTTGGTAACGAATGATGATGCTTTCCTTGGTCTCTATTGTCATTGTTTATTTTCGTAGATTCAATCTCGGTTGAACTCGAAAACGTACCTCAGGCAACATCGTTCGGACATCAAACAGGTATTACGAAATCGTCATCCTGTTCAAATATCAATGACGAAATCGAAGCGAAATCTAAAGGGTAAAAAATGAATAGCTGCGAACAAGATAAACCAATGTATCAATCTCTTTAGAAGACTATCCATGGGATATGTGGACTCCTTAGGTCGTTTTATTCGTGATCATGATGTTACTTCTACTGATATATCTTCAACTCCCAATCGTAAACCATATTCTAAACCATTACAATTTTTCACCCACTTAGTCCGCAATGAGCCAGATTCGATGGTTAACTTATTTGTTTGCTCGTTGAAAAAATATACATCCGTGTGTTTTTAGGTAACGGAAGAAGATGCAGCACGATTTGCAGCAACACTTATTAATGAAATCACCAATCGCACTGTTAACATAGATACCGACTAGATCATTTTTTTTCTTCCATTTTCATGCGTTTTTATATTTTATAAATATGTTTTAGATCATGATTTCTATGAATGAGCATTCGGAAGACAATGCTCTTCCCTTGTTAACATCGTGTGAACATTTATCAACACCATCTTCCTCTTACGATCACGTCACAGAACTTAATTTATCAAATTTACAACTGATGCAAATCGATACATTTCCATTTGAACAATTTCCATATCTTCGATCACTTAATTTATCTCATAATCAATTAACATCCATCAATCCTGACTGGGCAAAATCATCGACGAATACAATTGAATATCTCAATCTAAGTTCGAATAAATTACAAACACTCTTATTTCTTCAAGATTTCAAATATTTGCAAACATTAGATATCACTGATAATCTACTCGGAAAACATGAACGATTTTTGGTATTAGATATTTGTCCAGCTCTTCAACATATCATCGATTTTAATGAGGAACAAATCCATCATGATCAAGTGAAATTCAATCATTTATTGACGATTATTGAATCTGGTCCCTTCACCATTGATTTGCATAATTTTCGACAGAGAATGATTGATCGCATCGAACAAGAGGACATTTATTCCGAATTTTCTCGATCACCTCTAGGAAACTATATCATAGACAAAAGATTCACTAAACTTTCCCTACAAATGGAAACATCATTAACTAATGAATTCAATTTTTCGTTGAAAATCTCTGCTGATTCCAAAGATCTCTTTCAACCCATTAAGTTACTTCGCGCACATCATCAAACAAACTCACAATTACGTTCACTCGCCGTTCATATGTGTGCATTCGAGCCGAATACACCGGAAAACATTCTCGCTACTTGTGGTGGTTACAAAGTATGTTTTACCAATTGTGATGCATGTGAAATTACGCATTTATTTGAAATTAATACATTGTCTTCTGTGAGCTCATCGACCACAGGTCGAAAAACAAAGAATAAAAAGAAAATAACACAAATGGATCATTTTACATGTTTATGTTGGATAGAAATTAATCATTCAAACGAAGATCCATTGAAAATATTGGCGGTTGGAGCAACAAATGGTTCGATCTATCTCTTGCTACCGAAATGGAAACTAATGTTCGCACATATTGAGTTACCCGTAAGTCTGATTTTGTTAAACGGAAGAAAACGAAAACAATCATGTATTCATTATTCTTAGAACTCGTCGATCGGTTGTTTAACATGGAGTTCAAACAACCCATATCTATTAGCAATCGGTTCCTATCACACTGTACGATTTATTAATATTCGATCTTACATCGATCGTGTGCAATCGTTTATACATAAACAAAGTCAACCGACAACCCTTTTCGATTGTGATGACACGTCAATGTTTGTCAACAAAGTTTCTACGACACATGTTTATAATCTTTATGAAGGAATCGGTCCGCTGATAAATATCACTGATTTATTGTTTTATCCATTATCGAGGGACCGTTCTGTGCTTCTTGTCAGTACAACTTCAGGTCTTTTTCTTATCGACTATCAAGAAAAACAATGCCAATCACCTGTTCAACTTGCATTGCCAAAATCAATTTGGGCTGTCAGCGAACATATTGTATCTCTTCGTTTAATCGCACATCCGATTCGTCTAGTTGCTCTAAATATACTCGATCTCGACCAAATTTATTGTTTCAATTTAGAACAAGCACTTGAAAGTCAACAAATACATATTCATCATACATTTTCAAATCCTTATCCACAAAGCACAGCCAAATTAGCCGTGTTCTCCAAAGCGAACATGGCAGCTGAATGTATCGTCAGTAGTCAACAGGGCGCATTCTACTATCATCGATTTCAATCGAATACACATGACCAACAAGTGAAGATATTTATTCTTCCAAATATTCTATCAGCTGATATAAATGAATCTTATCTCTGTTTAACGACAAACACGAATCTCATCTGTATATATAAACGATAATAAGATATTTATTTCAATTTAACTTGTCAGACAGAACAACAAAAAGTAACTAAATTATAATATATTTATGTCAATCTTTTCTTCTTCTAAACAAATAAAGATGTACGACTGGAATTTTGTCTGTCTTTGAAACGTTGTACAGCATGATGACCTTGTGCAAACGTTTCGAACATGCCTGCTAATTTCGATGCATATTTCCGATCATTTTCAAGCATGATATTCCGATGATGTAATGCTCGACATAAGGAAATAATCATCAAAATGTGATATAAAAGAAAAAATATAGTAAATAAAGCAAACATATAATTATCGATTGATTTTGATATGTTTAATCTTCGAACAAGATATCCGATGATTGAATGCCAAATTGAATTCAATGAAATAAAAACGAGAGATACAAGTGTATATTTATCCAGCAATGTGAGGTAAGAGACAGGTGGAAGAAGACGTGATACCGACCAGCGGAACATGATCGAGGTGAGTAAAAGTGTGCCTAAATGACACGATGTATTTTATGGAAATGACAAAAAGATTTACGAACAAGTGATTTGAAGACGACTTTGTGGAAGGTCGGGAGCCACACCATAAACAGTCAGCGCGATGAATGTAATGAGAAAAATCAGAAGATAAACGTTCCAATAGAAATAACCGGGTCGTCGGGCAACGTAACATGTGACTAGGTAATGGAGAATAGTACATGACAAGACATATTTTATTTATGAATGAAGAAAATCTACCTAGATATGTGGATTGACGAATTGGTCGAAAACTGAAATCTTCAGTTGTTATTGTCGAACGTGTTTCGATATGTTCATAGAGAAACCATTCTTGTTGGGCTAAACAAATCAGTCGTCATTGAATTACGCTTGTTGATTACAGAAATACCTAGAAAAGCTTCGCGATTGACAATTGAGGGTTGAAAACGATTTTCAACAAGAATGCATTCATCTGTTGGACAACTGGCCACAATTTGTAGGGACAACTGTTGAACATCAGCTGGAAAACTGTTCAATTCAAGTTTTTCCCAAAATGTACCGACCACTTTGCGTATTTCCCAAACATAGATCGTATCGCAAGTAGTACTATCAGGTTTGACTGGTTCATCTAAATGATCCACAAATTCACTAATGATTTCCTGTTTAACATCGCCCAATGCATTTTTTATATAAAGATTCGGATTCCACGATGCTGCTGTTGGATCGTACAACCATCGTGCTTCGATAACAACTTCAGCGTAGAATTTCTCGTGTAATGTAATGACCTTGTGATGTAGAAAAACTACAAGTGACAAGGATAAAACGAAAATGAAACATTTTACTTCGCCGAGCCGGATAAATTTTACACGAAGCGATACTTCACGAGCCGGTTTGATGTTCGATGAACTTCTCAGCAGTAACGAATGAACATCGTTGGTGGATCGTTGTATTAGGACACGTTGGTGATTTGTGGATGAGTGTGTCATAGCTGAAAAAGAATGAAATGAAAAGAATATTGGTGCATTCGTATTCAAAATTTTTATCGGAATGAGTAAATATCATCCGATGACTGAAAATCTTTTCAGGAAAAGAAGCATCAATCAAACAGCTCGTCTTTTACTATAGACGGTGATCTTCTGTAATTAATGGTGATGATCTCCGGTGGTTTCAAACAATTTTCCTACGTGGAATGATTTCCGATGAGAAAATAGATGGTGTGTTTCTGGCGGAAACTCATAAGACTGATCCTTTTCATCGCTTTCTAACGTCATCATAATCAGAAAAATTCTAACAAGAACTTATTTGCATGACTTCCTATTTTTGGATACCGTGAAAGGTTATTATTATCNGGCTGAAGAAATGCGAAAGCAAATCTACGAACAGGAACTTCAGAAAGAACAAGAAGCAAAACAACGTGTTAAAGATGATCTTATGAGTGCGCTGGTAAATACAATGTGAACTGGCTCCGGAATGATCTGAATTTGTATTTTCAGCTTCATACGGAAGGGAATGTCGATCAGGTATTGAAGAAAAGTATCGAAGATCTGGAGAAACAACGGAAAGAAGAAGTTCAACCGATTCTACCGAATATGGTAAAATTGTCGATTTCATTTCGATAATAATAAACTCGTATTTTTCAGATCAGGAGAGAAGAAGATATTCTAAGTTCATTGGCCAACGATCAGATTCAACATAGACTGTTTGAATACACACCACCAACATATGATCATCAAGGGCCGCCTGTTCCCGATCGAGCAGATCTCGAGCAGCTAGGGTAAGAAAAAGAGCGAGTATTTACTTTTTCTTTGACCTGTTTGTCTCTAGCTATTTGGATAACGTTCGTCAAGAAAGACCAGTTGAAAGAGCCGGTGGTTACACGCGAGAATATCCATGCTTACGTGCGATTCAAGAAGCATTCGATATGTTATTATTTGTTAGAGATAATTTGTTGAATAATGTGAAAAAAGAGACGATTTCTGAAAACGAACCTATGGAAACTTAAGTTAATAAAAAAATAATCTTCTTTTCATATTCTAGATTGATCTAAAATTTGTCATAAATATGCAATTAACATTACCTCTATCATTGAAAGGTATAACCGAACTCAATCGAGATGAGTTCACTCAAACAATTCAAGTTCCATACGTGAATATTCCTGGCGAACATATTCGTTCGTCGAAATGGAAAGATTATTTACTTACACTACATTCATTCAAGAATGTTCGTGATCTAGAAGGACGATTCAAACAAGTTCTATTCGATCCTGACATAATCAAGACAAAAAAGGACATTATTGAACGCATTCCATCGATCGAAGAGTTTGTTGAACAATCATTTGATTTCACACAAATTTCAATCACATATGACAATTATACCATTGAACAAGTGATCAAAGCGATTATACCAGACGATTTAATAACCGATAAACGAGTTAATACTGGATCGGGTTATAGTATTATTGGACATATTGCTCATTTTAATCTTCGAGATGAAGTTTTACCGTATAAGCATATCATTGGTGAGTAGAAGAAATGATCTATTTTGAAAATATCTCTTTCGATAAGAATTGTAGCGCAAGTGATACTTGATAAATTAGTAAACGTTAAAACCGTTGTGAATAAATTACATGAGATCGATTCTGTTTATCGTAATTTCGATTTGGAAATCATCGCCGGTGAAGCAAATACCATTGTGCAATGTCGAGAAAGTAAAGCAACATTTCAATTTGATTTTGCTAAAGTCTACTGGAACCCTCGTTTGAGTAATTATGTTCACATATCGTTCCTTCATATTCACACAGCTTAATTAAGGTACTGAACGCGAACGTATTTTTGAAATTCTTCGTCCAAATGATCTCGTTATCGACGTGTTCGCTGGAGTTGGACCGTTTGTTGTTCCTGCATCGATGCTTGGTTGTACTGTTTGTGCGAATGATATTANTTTGCCAGTTATAATAACAAGAAACTCGTTTCCGAGATATGTTCTAGTCCTTTATATAATACTATTACATACGTAATGATGAAGCAATACATTTTTCACTTGCTGATAATTCTGGAATAGCTGAATAATGAATCGATCCACGTGGAATATTGCCAATGGTAGTTGCGCGTCGATGAGCTATCAGTAAACTTCTACTGGCATCAAAATTCTCCCGATCCATTATTTCTAAATTGGAATCCGATTGTCTTTGACTGGGCATGATCTAAATCGTACGTAGAGTAGATTGTTGTCTCTTCTCGAGCAACATCGAATTTACATCGATAGTAATATTATTCTTATGGAAATAATCAGCTTGATTATCAATGACAATTACACAGATTTACATAGACAAAAGTGCTTCGAAAGGACTCGTCGTTTCCTCTTGATTGTATGTCTGTAGAATTTCGTTTATACAATAGAACAAAAAGCATCGGATGAGACTAAGAAATAAAATGAGAAATATAGCAGGACAGATGAGATCCAGCGAGGGAGAAAAAAACGACCTAAGTGATTGCTAACAGAACAAGAGAACAGCAGCTAATGGAATACACTTTTCCTGTTCTTTTAGTTCTATATCGATAATAACTGTGGAGCATGAAATAATCCATGTGGTGTTTAAGAAGATTTGAACATCGTCCCTTACCAGAAATAGTAGAGATAATGCACTCTCATTACGGTTGAAACGATATATGTAATAACTTTAATATTCAATTTGAGATTATTTACTCACGTGATTATGGTATAATGTCTAAGTCTTCTTAAGTTTGATGTGCTGCAGTCTTTTCATAATATTAAAGATAATCTATTGTGAGTACGGAAAGAGAAATTCGAAAAAAATCAGTAATGTTGATGAACATGAGTATAAATGGAGTGTTTAGTCTATTTATTCCGTTTTACAAATAACAAGACATACAAGTCTGACAAAAACATCCTTAGAAAATTTATTTACTAGGCAAAAATCGAGTGTACTGCATAGCGATGAATTGTAGAAAGTTCTATAATCAATATTGACAGCCAAGACATAAAAAACGGATGTAGTTTTCATCCAACAAAACAACTCTCCTTATTCTGATTGAATATCAGGGTGAGGATGAGAGTGGAAAACTTAATAAATGAAACCAGTGTTCCCCTTCAGTTGGAACGCACACTGGAACGAATTACGTTGAAAGTTGAATGAATTTGATTTTTCATATGAATAGTAATTTTACTCTTGACCCGGCAGTTGACATCCATCTCGATCTTGGTGGTTTCAACTCTTCTGATGTGAGAACCACATAACGAATAATTCTCGTTTTTGTACAACTCAACTTCAGCGAGGTGGCAATGGTATAGATCAACAATATGAAAAACTCATGAATTAATCGCTTATGTACAACACTCGAAACATCAGAATTTGTCACGCAATAGCCGCGTTTGTGATATATCGAAAATGACCTACCGATGGTACTCTTCCGCTTAATCATTGCATGTCAAAATTCTTTCTGTAAACAACATCATCGTTCTACGACATAAGAAAGATTGGTTATATTTATTCCTAAGGCATAATGTAGCACATTCTTTCCAAAATAAATATTGGCTATCAGTTAGATTTTGCACACGCAAGGAAAAGTCGTGATAACTATGTTATGTATACGTATCTGCATAGCGATCAACCGCTATTCATCAACTTTCTGTGATGGTGCCAAGACACGCACGGTGAATACGAAAATGAAGCATTTCCGAAAGAGAAATTTGCGAATGGAATTCCTATCTTGAAACAATCAGTGAACAATGATTGACCACAGAAAATCAGAGATACCAATACCAGCCGCCGTTACGGGTGAACTACGTTTCGTACCACCCATTCCGAACATTTGGTAACGTGCCCGAGTGGTCGGAATTGAAATTATTTTTCGCAAATTTCGTGCAGGAGTCCAGAAATCTCTTGCTTAGAAATGGTTTCAAAACTAGCAGAAATGTTGTCCAAAGTGGACAATCAAGAATTAAATTCACCAAAAAGCAAGACTGAATGAACTTAAGCGCCGTCACTTAATCTAAGTGCCCATTGTCCATTCCCATTGACTCAAAAACACGCTGGGCTCGTGATTTAATTAGAGTTTCACTTTTTTGCAGACTCGATGTCGAAATCTTCACAATTACTTTTTGTCACAGATTGCGTAACGAATATCTGCGCTGGAAGTTCGGAAAAATAAAGTGGTACGAAATGTCATTTTCCCTTACACTCTACAATGAATTGAACACGAAATACAATCAACTTCAGATCTACTATGAATCTATTCAAACGTTGATTCAAAATCTATTATATCACCAGAAGAAGAAATCGGATGATAATGATCTCTTAACTAAGGTTAGACACCATCGTTTTCTTTTTCACTTAGAGATTTTTGTTTAGCTTTCGAAGTTCGAAGAAAATACACACGAAGACTCAATCATTGCTCGTTTAATAAATGAAAGCAACGAAATCCGTCAATGTTTAGAAAGCGCCGATGAAAGTATTGTAAACAAAAGACTTCCCATCAGTGAACTTCAAAGTGATATTAATACTAAAGCACAACAGATCATTGTTTGTTAAGAGAATTTTCAATCATCAAATAGTACACGGGTAGAGAAGCAATTGGTGAAAAATAGTCTTGTGTCGTACTTTCAAACACCGATTGATAAGCAACAAGAAGTAATTCCGACCCTAAGTGTACTCGTAGAATTTACTCAGGATGAATACGACAAAGCAATGAATGCGATATCGAATAATTATGCTAATAGCACTGCTCTCGCTCGGTTAAGTAGTTGGATTGGTGGTGGATATCCTGTTCGAGCAAAACTTTCATCGAGTATTCAGCCTGATAAGGTATGCCAATGCAATAGAAAGTCTTCATTTTACAAAAGTTTTTCTTTTAGTCATTTACTGAATTACTGATTCAATATGTCGATCAAAAATTGCCAACCAGATTCAATCCCGATGTATCCAATGCAAAGAGCTCTACGAATGAGCAGTCGAATATAGAACAGAATACGAGTCCTTCTACCCAATCATTATCGATAAATACTGACAAACTTGTAACAATTTGATTTGATAGTTTTTAACTCACTCTCCCCTTGTTTATAAATCTACACATTTGTCATTTGTGTGGGAATATATTTTTTCTTCATGCGGCCATAATTGTTTCTCTTTTTACTCACCAGCTGAATGCTTCCTACCTTCTTTTCGAAAATCGACACGGTTTCAACGTTCGTAATTGCAATGTCTATACCCAATATCTCGCACGTATTCCAGAGCTAGAAGCCAGATTTATGACCTTTTAGAGTGATGTTTAACCAATGATATCAAGTACGACTTCTTAACTCTTTTGTGAGAACCAATACTAGAGCTAAGAGATGTATACTGTTTTCATAAGATCTTAGGTTACAATCGCCATATTTCGCCTCATCCATCGATACTTCTCTCCTATGAGACTAGCTCACAGCTTCGTATTTCCACCTTCCTTTCGTGCAATTCGCCACATGCACATTTCGCATGAATCCAGCAATTTCTCATTGTTTCACACTCGCCGACTCAACCAAACGATAAACTCGTTCACCCATCATCAAAACATGTTTCTTAGCCACTATTCATCTCACTAAGTTACACCCTCAAACCCCAAAAGTCTTTGAACATTCACTTCTTTCATCCCATACTTCGTTTATTTCCTCACACGTTTCAAAATAAAAAATCTACTCTTTTCTCCGAAGAAAATCTAAAACCATAATTTCAAGTTCCCGTTGCGCTCACCCGCGCTTCTCAAGTATTGGGCACCCGCGTCGCCGATTTGATTGCCAGAGAGGTTGAGTGTGATCGGTGTCTGCATGAAGATAGAAGTGGTGAGATGTGAAAGAGGGAGGGAGGGATGCTCAGATCGTTGGACTCACGGTGTTGTGTCGAAGTGCATCACTCACGTATTGGGCACCCTTCTCGCTGATTTTATTGTAAGAGAGGTCGAGTGTGGTGAGTGTCTGCATGAAGATAATAGTGATGAGATGTGAAAGAGGGAGGGAGGGAGGGATGCAGAGATCGTTGCACTCACGGTGTTGTGTCGAAGTGCATCACTCACGTATTGGGCACCCTTCTCGCCGATCTGACTGTGACAGAGGTAGAGTGTGGTGAGTGTCTGCATGAAGATAGAAGTGATGAGATATGAAAGAGGGAGCTAGGGATGCAGAGATTGTTGGACTCACGGTGTTGTGTCGAAGTGCATCACTCACGTATTGGGCACCCGCGTCGCCGATTTGATTCTCAGGGAGGTAGAGTGTGGTGAGTGTCTGCATGAAGATAGAAGTGGTGAGATGTGAAAGAGCGAGAGATGCGGAGGTCTTTGGACTCATGGTGTTGTGTAGGAATATGCAATTTAGTATTTCTCTGGGTATTTGCTGAATTTAGTGCTGTATCAGGTTTTAGTGTTCACCTGATTTGCATTAAAACATTCTGCGAAGCATTTTAACTGGGTAGAAGGAATCGTAGGGATCTTGAATATCTCGTTATATGATTATGGAGTACTGAAACTACATTCAGTTTTCAATCCAAAGTGTATAAACTGCTGCTCATGAATTGGTTGTTGATGATGATTTGATGAAGTCCTGCAAGCTGGTGCTGACGGATGGAAAGGCTAGGTGACGACCAAGGGTTAGCGTCGTTTGTGTTTTGACGGCATCAATTGGGAAGAGTTATTCGAATGGTGCAATACCTTTCTGTTGTGCGAAATGGCCTTTTGCGTCTACCGAGGTCAGCAAATCCGATGCTGGATCCGACGATGCGATAAAATTCGATCGAATTCCTTGTAACGGATGTAACGATAATGATATCGTTCATCGCTTTCTGTTCTTTATTCTCTGACGTCTGTATCATACTATCTCCGGGTCATATCTCTCTCTGTCTCTCTTCTCTATATAAGCATGTGACTTATTGTGAAGTAGTAACATTCTGGTCATGTAGAGTAGTCAATAAACATCGATACTGTGAGAAGCGGTCAGCTACTCAACCAGTTTGTCGTTACAACGGAATTGGATTGGAATCCGATTGTAAAAATTCCGTCGGTTATTGAAAATTTTATGAGCAATCTTTCTAGCTATATTCTATGATGACCCTTAGAAAATCGGGAAAATTCATGTTTCGCATCCGATGAGATCCGAGACCATCGGAATCCAATGCGATTCCGTCACCTGGATTTCATTGGATCCGTCGAATTCCTGTAGGATCTGATAAAATCCTATATTCGATCTGAGTGCGGGATTGATTGACCTGGGTAGGGAATCTTCAGCGCGCTAGATCAAAAGTTTGGATAATAGGCAGAAAAGAAACAGAAAGGCTCGGAAAAATCGAATGAAATGCATATGAATACTAATTTTAGGTTCATGATGCGTATGGCTCAGTCTGTTCTCTCGAAGAGATTCCTGAGATTGTTAACATCTGTGTACTTTAGGGTCATCTATCTATCACTCTAGAACCTATTTCTAAAACGAACTCAACGAATAGAACGATGTCTATCATATTTGTGATGGAGATATCCTGTCCTATACCCAGGTTATTATGGCACGGTCGGTTCCGGCCGGTTAGGTTCGTTTTCCGACCATTTCCTTGCCGCCGGATTCCGGCCGGAAGTTCAAACGTAGGTTCCACTCATTTCCCGGCCGTTTCCTGCAAACTTCGAGCCGGAAAAGGTCAGGAACTGATCGGATATTTACTGTCCAATTCCGGCCGGAATCCGTCGGCAAGGAATCTGCCGGAACTTGCTGGAATCGGCGAAAACTGTGCCGGAATCGAGAAAAGCTGTACCGGAACCGACTCAGATTTCAACGGATCCTGTCGCCGGAATGATCGACCTGGGTAAGTACATCTCATGATTGATGAACTCACCTCTATTCGGTACGCTCTGCGCGTGTTCTGTAAAGAGTCAACATTACTCACTTTGTTTTCTTGTATTGCATAGTAAGCGACGATTTCCATATCTTTATCAGTTAGACGTTTCCAGTCGACGTATAATTGAAGTCCATCTTTTGCGTGTGCAATTTGTTGTTCCAGATATGCATTGCGATACACAGGCTTGCTCTTTTCTGAAAGAAAGAGTTACAGACTGTTAAATCGTGGGCGCAAAAAGTTTAAAGTCTGTGTGTCTGTCCTACCCAATCAGAATTCAACATTTTCTGAGATCTATGAAATCTATTGATAGTCATTAGAGTTTCACTACTAGTAGGGTAATCGAGATCGAGGAACTCGAATCTGATGTCAGTTTTAACTAATTCTTAATTAACGGATAATAATATATATAGCAACGATTGATCGAAGGGTAATCGTTGTCAAAGGATTCAAATCTATGGTTGGTTTTTTCTCATTCACCAAAATTAGACTTCCTTGTTTCTCTTTTGAAAGAGATATTTTTCTCTCTTGTAGAAAATCTTTTGCAGAAGATATTACTTTAAGAGCTGACGCAAAAGATTTAGGATATCTTTCATTATGATAGTTGTAATTCAAGAAATCAAAAGAAGTGCTATGAGCTTAATATAATGATTCCGTTGTTTGCGGGGAGACTTCAGGCCTGTTCGATAGAATTTCAGCGAATATACAGCGCAAAAATGTATCTCCATCAGTGCAATTCCATCCTGCTAGCTAGAAAAACGTCGATTATACAAATAGTATTCTAAGCATAAGAAGCGCTCTGATGGATGTTCTTTTGATAGGTATTCATAGAATACAACTTTCTGTCTGGTTTATTTCGGTAATCATATGAATGGAAGATCACCATTTTGGAAGTAACAAAGGAAAAAAACGTAGCTATTTGCTCTAAGAGCTTCGAGAATAACCCCTGTGGATTGTGAGCGCCTTAAATTGAAGCGAACAATAAAATATTTACTCTGAGTCACATAGTTACGAAGAATTTTGATAACTGCGATTGCAGACAGACTCAGTATGAAAATATCATAGAAAGTTATCATGGATCAACGGCTAGCCACGCGAGGCCGACAGATGACTAGGCGTTAGAATCCCAGATTACCTTAAAGTACACGTTTGGGGCAATCCTATTAAACTGGAAAGGTTTTTAAAAGGGGTCTTGATGAATATTCCTCAACGAAAATATTCGACACAGTATCGTTTTCTTGAAAGTACAGAAAAGAATCAATTGTTGGATGTAAAACACAGCTGGCACTCGAAAACTACTCGCTGATAAATAGCTAATTGGTTCGATTCATGAAAAAAGAACAATCTTTGCCTTCTGTTATCTCTAACGTTTGACTCAATGTCATGGTTCGGCTGAGGACTAGTAGCAATCGTCCTGCCTAATTTGTTTTTCAAAGTGCCTGAATGTGTTCAGCACTAGAAGAATTCTTTCAGAAAAGGGTCGGCGAATTCGAAGAATGAACATTACACGTGAGTGGCAGCTTATGCAGTGATTATGCTCTTGATCACACAGCTGTAGTTTTATTGCTAGTGCTTGTTAACTCTACTTTTGGAACTGAATCTGCAATAAGAAATTGAAATGGAAATTTGCATCATTAATATTTTCAAACAACATCTAACTTCAAATACAAAATCGTCGTGTTACTGATTATTTACTCCTTGTTCTGTTCTCAAATCACATACTAATTCCTCAAAGAGTGGAAGGTCATTGTACACTAGTCACAATGCATCATTTGAAACAATTGAAAACATATAAGTCGCACATCGAGAAGGAAGATGTCAAAAACAGGAAAAACTTATACTATCTGTTCAAAAAACTAATATGAAAGAAGTTCTAATTCTCATTTTCTTCATCTGTCAATTATTATATCAGTTCTTCTGCGCTACTTTCATCGAAGTCAGCGAATATAGACTGCCTTTTTAGAATTATTTTATGAAATGAAAGAAATAAAATTATTTTTGACATTTATTTATAGATATTGATTTGGCGTGGAAAAAATTAGGCATAATTGAAAAAAAGCACATGTTTAAATTCAAAGTAGATTATCATTGAATTAAACATATAGAGATTCAGTGGAAAAATCAGATACTTATACTCAAGAGAAGAAATATCTTTAGGTGGATAAAATTTTTCCTAAGCTAAATAATTAACATCTAATTGAAATATTGAATTATTCAGTTGATAAAGGAAATTGATTCATTTAAAAAATTTTATGAGTAAAGAAGAATATTGCAAAGTAAATCTGACTATGACACACGTTCCTCCTTAGTCAGTTGAAAGAAAATTGAAGAAATATTAGATGATATCGACACATTCTGGCTATGCGAATCAGAAACTGTGTTTCGGAATGCATCATCCTTATTCTTGAAGCAATAAAATAAAGCAGAAAAAGAATTCACAGAATATTTAAAAAATGAAGTGGTAACAATCTTTGACTCTTGGTACGAAGGACGCAGTGATACCTTTACATCAAGCACTAACAATCAATTTAAAACCATAAACACAGGTATAGAAGAAGAACAAATTATCAGAGAACGACGTGATTAGATCGACAAACACGATAGAATCTCTGCTGATGGACTTGCGTTATATTCTGTTGACAAAAGGTCAGTTACTTACTGAAAATTGTATGAGCGATGTTTCTAGTTGTATTCTATGACGACCTTATAGGCACCTATCGGATTCGTTTTGTAGGACGCTATAAAATTCGATGAAATCCAAAATAGGATCCGGTTAGAACCTACAATCCGATTGGTCGATCTTTTAGCAATTACTCTCGCAGAAATCGCAAGTTTTTCAATCCTATTATCAATGAAAGCTGTATAACTTTCTGCATTGGTAGAATCAATTTCATTCTATTATCTATGCATGAGAATCGTGTTCATATGAACTATTCACAAGACTATAGGGATCATCATCATAACAACACAATTTTTGAGCAGATTATTTTCCAAACTATTTGTCATTGATAGATTTAAATCTCTGACTTCAGATTGTATACTAATTAAATAAGCTAGTTTAAGATTCGACCATTGTATAACACTGACACCTTCAAAATAAAGAACGTTCCAACTTACTGAGTGGTCGCTTTGGCAGAGTTTCAATTGGTTCACTAATATCACTCATCGAACTAACACCAATTGTTGTCACTGATTGCACTTTAAATATGAACTTTTTTTTCGACGGTAATTTTGATATAGAAATTTCTTTTTTATCATCATTTGTAAAAACTTCAACCCACTGTTCCTCTTCATCATTTTCATTCGATATTCGATACATTATTTTGTATTTCTTAATTTTCTCTGTCCCATTTTGTTCATCATTCCATTTCAGTGTAATACCATCATCAGTAACAAATTTAGCAGATAGTTCACTTGGTTTACTTGGTATTTTAAAGCCCTTTTTCTCTAATCCATTTTCATAGAGAGTAACTTTAGTTGGCTTGTTCAAATCAGATGAATGTTCTTCGTTGACGATGAATTTCAACTTCTTTCCATTATTATTATTTGCTTTAGCGAATTCAATAAATTGTCGTACATCTGCACGAGTTTGATTTACAATGTCACGATGTTTAAACCATTTAGGGGTTTCTTCTCGATTTGTTTGAAATTTAAAAGTTTCTTTATTATAGCGATAATTGTACATATCTTTAAGTTGAAATTTGTTTTCATCATTAAGACAAAATGACAAGCATAATATATACTTATAATCAATATCCCCAATAATATCATCCAGTGATGTTGATTTCACTGTAATATCTAAACTTTTATCTTTGGTCAAATTTTCGATAAAGTTGCCAATGAAATAAATCTCCTTTTCTTTTTCGTCGAGCCATGATTTTAATTTACTTTCGTTGAATGGCGATGAATCTATCTCTTTGAATACATTAAATAAGGCTGATTCTTGAGTATCAGTGTCAGCACGTAATTTAGGTAAAAGCATAGCAATCTGTTGTTTTAACTCACGCTGCATTTCAGATAATCGAGCTGCAAATGTGTTTAGATCATCTTTCATATGATTAAAATAATTGAACATCGACCCTTTTGTTAGATCTAATGCTTTAACTTCTAATGAATAAAGATTTTCAATGATTCCAATTGAGGAATCAATTAGACGAGAAGAAATATGTCGTACAATTCGCGGTGCTTTGCCGTCTAATAAATGTAACGGATAAAGCCAAACCTTTTTTGGTATAGCTTTTTCATGATTTTCACCTAACAGTGACGGCAGGTGACGATAAAGTTCAATAGCATCTTCAAATGTATTTGGATTTTCTTTTAAATTAAAATCACCATAAAATTTACAACACAAATTGTCGACACAATACTTTTCGTTGTCATTTAAATCTAATTCAGCTTTACCTTGAATTTTGAACTTCGGTATTTTTTTTATCACTGCTTCTAGTGTACCTTGAATCTCTTGTTTACTTTCGTTTTCCGATAATTTATGATCAAATACAAAAAACGCTTCAGCACCATATAATACACCAGTCACAACATGTGTTGCGATGTTCGCATCATGCAAATCTGGATAATTTAAATTACCTTTACCAAGATGTTTCATTGTCAATTCTTCAAAATGTGTTGTCGTTGAATATTTTAACGTAAGACGTGTAACATGATTAGTTTGTTGATGATCGTCAGCATATTTGGCCGAACCTGCAACATTAATCATACCAACAAGAAGACTTAGTTTTAAATCAGCTTCAACTCCTAGCGCATATGCTTTCTTTTGAAATGAATCTCCAGTTATAATTTCATAATTAGTATATGGTTGCCGATGTGTTTTTCTGTTGGTATCCAATATGTTCTGATCCCATAATGTAGCACCAGCAATTATCACATCACTACGCATATCATAAAGCGTACCCAAATGAAATGGACGACCGAGTGTAACAATTTCAGTTGGTTTTTGATCAGTCGGTTTTGGTTCAGTCATAGTTCAATCTAGAAAGCACAGTGGATACTTCAAACGTATTTGTTAAGAAGATGAACCTCTTCCGATAAGAATGTAATGTATTTGTTTAGTAGTCAACGTTCATGTCTTGAAGACCAGAGTAAGGATACAAGTGAGGATGCAGATAATGGTGCTAGCGATTGAGGGTGGGTGAGGGTGTGAGTGAAGGTGAAAATTTTTATGATCGGAATCGATGGAGCTCGTCGAACTGTGCCTCGAGTCAATTTTGAAACCGCCCTAAATAGTACAAAAGCAAATGGGTCGGACTGTTCGCTGATATTCATTTTTTTCAGTGCTTCGCTGCAATTGGTTGAGTTTTCATAGTGAAAGTGAAACGGTTTTTGTGAAGTTTTATCATTGGAACCGATAGAGTACATCTAGTTATATTTGAATCCAGTCAGATTGGAATTCAAAGCGCATATCTGAACGAATAAATCCTGAAGAAACTCGATTCGGGCGCCAAGATAACTTACGTGTGTTTCTTGAATTTTCTTTCACCATGTTTTTCAAAGCAAATGATTTTTTTTAAACTTAGTTTAAAAAAAGACTATATACTAAGAATATCTATTCTTTACTCGCTGTTAACATTTGCACGAATCTAATATGGCACGTAATATAATAATTTTAAAACTAAAGATATTCGTCAAATTTTTACGTCTGTATGTTTTTGTGTCCTCAAAAAGTGCGTAAACTACTACAATCCGTTAGTGTGCCCATCGGGCCGTTCGTTTACACGATAAATTTAGAGAGAAGATACAGATTGAGTCGTAGATTTCTACATAACATCATCTCATTGATATCTAAGTCGACTTCGAAGCTAAGTTGGATCGGTTGTACTGATGCTGTCTTTCGTTGGAATTTGCTCAAATTCTTATATATAAAAATGCATGATTGTGCGCTAGTTCACTATGTATTAATGTCCTGTACTAATTATTACCGCCTACCTTTTCATGTTGATTGCCTAGGCTCAGAAAAATATGGAGAGGATGCCGATTGACCGCCGAGATGGCAACCATGGGTGATCTGGGTGAAATTTCACCCAAGAGGTTTTGTGAAAGAAAACGCACCTAACGATCTGTGAAGTATTGTTAGGTTTGGGAAAACATGTTAGTCGATCAGTATAGAAGTAGATATAGACCATTCCCGGAAAATTTCTCCCAGTTGGCCCTGTCCCAAAAGAATGTCAGAAAGCATTCAACTACATGTATGATAGCTATGACCTTGGAAAACGTTAATATGTAGTGGGAACTACATCATAACGATCCCTTGGGGGATCTGAGTGTATTTCATCCAGACTACGTGCCTGTTACTTGCAGTTGTCTGTTGTAGTTAGTGTGATGAAATTTCGCAAGATAGTTGTAGATTTAATGAAAGGTCAAAGCAAAGGTAGATCACGACGGCGTGTGTTAGCAGATAGACTTGGATGAATTTTATCGAAATCATCCTTCTGATCTTTGATGACTAGAAGACCGTTCTTGACGTGCTCGATGCTGCGAATAGTAGAAGGTCACGCAAAAACAGTTTTTACTGCAATTAAATCTGGGCTTTAGTTGAATATAGTAAAAACACTGAGAACACCCTACTGAGAACAGGTTTGCGCCATCTTACTGCTGGAGTGGGCTGAAAAGATGAGTGCAATACTAGAATTGGTCAGCGTTCTTCATTCGTTTATATGATAACTCTCAAAAGGCTAATGCGATTGAGATGGAAGTTTTCATGGTGTATGACAACAGCAAAATCTCGTTAATTTTCGAATAGGAAACTGATCGGACGAGCGACACATGGATTACTAATCTTTTGGGGACTGCGGCCATGTTAGCGATCATATGACCGTCGATATTCTTCTCTCGTTCTTGTTCCGTATGCTTGAAACAATGTTATTATAGATACCATTCTTTTTGCTTCTCCTTTTTGTTCTGAGCGAGAGAGTATGGATATATATATTCTCTCTTCGATTCGAATACTGGAAGATTCTCATCGAGTATCTCTATGTCTGTTTGAAGAGGGATATGTTGATCATATAGGAGTCTATGGCCTTTTATATTTCAAATTGAATTTTAGAAAAGAAATTAGCTTCCCCTTATCCAAAAAGGAGAGGGATTACAGGTATAGTAAAATGATGCCTTCCATTAGATGAGGATAACTTGTTAACGCTTATTTAAATCAACAGACCTAGCAAATATGAAATACTTAACACTTGAAATCCTATGAATTCTCAAGGTTGATCGTACAAATAGCATTTCATATCACTAATCACTGCCTTCCAGCCTATTTAGTCTGGACAATCCATATGCATTTCCTATATATCTTTACTACAGCTATATGGTTGTGCGCAAAGTATCAAAAACATTAAGCAAGCATGTAAAAATAGATGCGAACAAAAAGATATGAGATATAATATCACGCATCTCTTACGGTCAGAGTACAAATAGGGGGTATTGGAGGTATTGCAAAACTTTTTCAATCTAACTAGACTCCTACCGACATCCACCCCGCACCCTCATCGAGAAAGATCCCTATTGGTACTCACGCCTTACGCTTTAAAATGATAAATACTAGAATTTTAAAAGCCTTACTAACAATTTAATACCTCAAAGCTTCAATACCCCCTGTATCTCCTATATATACCATTGTATGTCATATAGAGAGCTCACATATCCGATACACTTTTTGTATAGTACACATAATCTTCGGATAAAATTCGAAGTTTCCGCATTCACATTATATATGTTTCTCACTTTCTCAAGTTCTTCGGAACTATATAAAGTCTAGCGATTGACAAGATGGTTTTACTTACTTAGAGAAGAAAAAGAGTAATAAACAACGGATGTGTCGAAGAATGTTGCGCTTTTGCGTTCTACAGCACTCTTTAATTGAGAAGATCTTACCAATTATCGCAGCTTATATATACAGCGTCAACCTGTTTACTTGGGTATTTTTTCTTCTGTCTTTTTCTGGTCTTATCAAACATCAACCAATTGCTCCATTATTACGTAGGTCACATTTGTTGCTTTTCGTCTAGTGGGCTTTTTTTCACTACAAGTTAATATTTTTCTTTTTCAAATAAATTCCAACAGATATCGTATATTTTTATCTTTTACATGCTTTCCGCCTCCTTCTAATATTCTTTTCGTATTTTCTTTCGATAAACGTGTGACGAAATAATATGTATCTTTAAAAAGATACGAAAATGATTAATTTCATGAATTATGTGTGCTCAAAAAGCGAGCACACAACTATAATAAGTCAGTATGACAATCCATCCGGTCGTTTACACGATAAATTTCGATAGAAGGATCAGATTGAACTGAAATTTTCCATACTGCACCATCTTATCAATACCTCAGTCGAGTTCAGAGGTAAGCCCGATCGGTCGTAGTATTGTTGACTTTTGGTAAAATTTCCTCCGATCTATATATGTGAAGTTGCTTGTTTCTCTGTTTGTTCACTCTGTATTCAAATCCTATACCAATCATGGGTGATGTGAGTGTTACTTGGGTGAAATTTCACCCAAGAAGTTTCGTAAAAGAAAACGCACCTAGCGATCTGTGAAGTAGTGTTAGGTCTGACAAAGCGTCGAAAACGTGTGGATCGACCGGTATATAAGTATGTGCGGACGCTGGATCTATCATATAGAATGCCGCAAAGCATTCAACTACTTGTATGATAGCTATGGCCCTGGAAAACGTTAATATGTGGTGGAAACTACATGACAACGATCCTTTGGGGGATTCGGGTGTATCTCACCCAGATTACCTATCTGCTAGCCGTAACCGACAGTTGTAGAAAGCTGTCATGAAACTTTGCAAGATAGGTTGAGATTTAATGAATGGTCAAAATGAGGGGAGACCACGAGCTAGTGTGTTAGCAGATAGACTTGAATCAATTTAAGTCAAATCGTTCTTCTGATCTTTGGTGCCACAGCAATCATTTTAGATGTGCTCGATGCTGCGAAGAGTAGAAAGTCCTGCAAAAACAGTTTTTACTGCAATTAAATCTGAGCTTTAGTTGAATATAGTAAAAACACTGAGAACACCCTACTGAGAACAGGTTTGCGGCATCTTACTGCTGGAGTGGACTGAAAAGATGAGTGCAATACTAGAATTGGTCAGCGTTCTTCATTCGTTTATATGATAACTCTCAAAAGGCTAATGCGATTAAGGTGGAATTTTTCATGGTGTATGACAACAGCAAAATCTCGTTATAGTGTTCGAATATGAGGCCGACTGGAATACCAAGCCATGCATTATTGAAAAAGAAATTGATATTTCTGTATAATTCGTTATATCTTCTATCTGATACACTTTTTCGTAGTATACACATAATTCTGGGAGAAAATTCGAAGTTTCAGCATTTTTCTATTTTCACATTACGCACCGAAATTTCTATGGACAGTACAAAGTTGCTCACAAAAGAACGATGTTATAATCGACAATCTGCAAAGCATCCATAATAGTCCGAGTGTTTTAGTCGACGATTCATTCTTTTCGGGTTGTATTTAAATGATCAGGATTTTGCATTGAATGATCGTTTGGGTTTGTCGATCACTAGAAGTTGAGTTTTGATCAGTATATTATTGTGTCGAAAAACTGTTATATATACTACTTATCTTAAAAATTTAAACAGACTTTTACCAATCATTAGCGCTCTATAAACATCACTGCTAATTCACTGAAATAACCCCTCGAGTTTAGGAGTTACTTATCAACAAATCGATAGAGGGCGGCCCTATGAACGGTTTCAGAGATAGTATGGCAGACCTAAAGCTATCAGACAATCTAAACCACACCCTCTCACTCTACCTAGATAGTTATTCGCCCTATATATAGCCCGTGTTTTCATATATCAAACAGACACGATCTTGCACTTTGCTGTTTATCAATAAATTTGTTTAGCCCTCAAAAAACCATATCCTACTTAACACTATGACGCTGAAACTCTTTCTTTCATAAAAGGAAATCAATATATAGATTGCGACGTTTTTTGATGGAAGAGATGTATGTGCCGATGGACCTACACCTACGTATATTTATTTCTCCCTCTTTGGTCATATCGTTCTGATACGAAGCACTTGTCTACATATCCATTTATTGGTGGCGGTGTCAAGGATGGGCTGAGCCCACCCAGAATATTTCTGGAGGACCTCGGACTCCTCAAACCAAAAATTCTGGCACCACCTCTATCAACCATCAAAGAAAACGGAAGAATGTATCATATTACAATGCATCATGATTACCGGAAAAAGACGTTAGGATAGCTTTGAACATGATTCGACTTTTTCTTGAGCGAATCCGTTTCGGTGTGCGTTCCAACTCAACTGATACTGTTTACAAGTACAACCTGATGAGCTCTATCGGCCCAACCATAAAACTTTTCATCATCACCCTCAAGATTGCTTTTGGAAAATGTTCTTTAAAGTATTCTGATTTCTAGCGACCTCTCATAAGGCAGCAAAATCATTGTTCGAGCCAAAACGAATCGGATCTATGTGATATGACGACGATAATAAAGATATATAATTTCCGATAAAAATAACAACCGGTATCGTTTCGAAGCTACGCTAGGAAAATTCTAATACGATTCCATCCGTAAAACTTAACAAAAATGGCGTTCATCAAAAGCACTCTATCCAAAGTAAGCTATATTGAGTGGTAGAGGTGATATATCGGTAATATCTCGCGTTTCTAGTTGACTCCGATCTCAAAAAATTCGATTTTAACAATACAAAAACGGTATTATTTGTTACTGCATGAATATGTATCAATGGGACTACTTGAAGAAGCAGGTATTCGTGTACCAAAATTTCGAGTGGCAGAAACACCCGATCAAGCATACCAAATAGCCTCGAGTGGCGGTTTGTTTTTCTGCTTGGTTTTGTTCAAATTGTTTGTGATTGATTTCATCGATTTAGATGTAGGCAATGATCTTGTTATTAAAGCCCAAATCCTTGCTGGCGGTCGTGGTAAAGGAACCTTCGATACAGGATTAAAGGGCGGTGTTAAAATGACGTATTCGTAAGAATTTGAATGGCTACTATCTGTGCAGCTTTGATAACTAAATGTAACTTCTTTGAATAGGCCTGATGAGGCAAAACAAGTTGCGTCGAAAATGCTTGGTCATCGTTTATATACGAAACAAACCGGTCGAGAAGGCAAACTTGTGTCGAAATTAATCATGTGTGAAAAATTATTTACACGACGGGAATACTACTTCGCCTGTAAGTGAATCAGAGTTCATTTTCCGAGCTTACATTATATATTTTCATACGATCTAGTGGCGCTAGAGCGGCGTTTCGGTGGTCCGGTGATAATCACATCAACGCAAGGTGGTACGAATATCGAAGAAATAGCTGCCGAACATCCTGATGCCATTATTCGACATCCCATCGATATTCAGAAAGGTCTCGAATTTAATGATGCTTTAGCGATTGCTCAGAGGTTGGAATTTCTCAACGAAGCTCTCGAAGATGTATGTAATTCATTCATCTGAAATCGTTTACTCTTCTTTCTGCTCCATTTATAGGCGGCCGATACCATCATGAAATTGTACAAGTTATTTATAACAAAAGATATTGTTTTGTTAGAAATTAATCCGTTAACAGAGGGAGCTGATGGAAAAATCTATTGTATACAACTATCTTCTTTTACTCATCGAAAAATCTATTTGTACACTAGGTATGGATTGCAAGATCAATGTGGATGATAATGCAGAGTTTCGACAAGCGACTGTATTTCAACAGAAAGATAACACTCAGAGCGATTGGCGTGATGTTAAAGCACAAGAATCAAATTTGAATTATATTGGTCTTGATGGTGAAATTGGCTGTCTTGTCAATGGTGCTGGTTTAGCGATGGCTACAATGGATATTATCAAATTACATGGTGGAAATCCTGCAAATTTTCTTGATGTTGGCGGTGGTGCATCAGCCGGTCAAGTCAAAGACGCTTTCGAATTGATCACGGCTGATCCAAGAGTAAGACGAATTTAGTTGAACATATCTTAAATCGATTTGTATGACTGGTTAGGTTCAAGCAATATTTGTTAATATCTTTGGTGGTATTATGAGATGTGATATCATCGCTAAAGGCATTGTCGCTGCAGCTAAAGAATTAAAATTGACGATACCAATTGTCGTACGACTGCAAGGTAAATTATTTTCTTTCTCATAGTCTCAATTGGTTTGTATTATTATAAAAATTCTCTAGGTACACGCGTTGATGACGCCAAAGCAATTCTTGCTCATAGTCAGTTTAAAATACTTGCTTGTGATGATCTCGACGATGGAGCTCGATTGGTAAATTGAGAGTTGCTTTTTTCTCTCTTCAATCAAATCGATATCTATTCTGATTTGTTTCTAGGTGGTAAAGCTTGCTCAGATAGTTAGTCTTGCTCGATCGGCTTCTATAGCTGTTCAATTCGAATTACCAATTTAATTTATTCTCAGGCGATCGCACATTTTCCTTATTTTTTTGTCATTCTCATTTTCGAGATCAAATATTCGACAGTTCTTTATTTTAATTCCGCATTATTTTTCTTAGTTTCGCATTTTCTTTTTCGATGTGTAGTGTAGCAAACACTGCTATACCCTGTCTGTTATTTTACAATAGTCACTTTGTGATTCTTTATTTTCCGCTATCGAATCTCGTTTATCCCGCAATAAAATAGGAACAATATAGATATGCTTCATCCATTTTCATCGTGTAAAACGGCAAAGGGCAATAACAGAGGTACCATAGAAATCGAAACGAAGAGATAAAGAATTCTCTGCCGTCGCATGCCCAGAAAACCATTACGAAAGGCGAGAAAATGCCGTTGAACTAAAATCCAAGCCATTACAAACAATAAAATGATACTTAAAGAATATCCCTATCAACTCCACCATGTACAGAAAACTACGGACAGTATGATTACTCTTCCGTATCGGTAAAACAATATAGAAAATAAAATATCCATTGTTGATCAAGAGCAGCGTTAAATGATTATGCGGAGAAAAGGCTTCCTTTTGTCGATAAAAATAAATTACAATCATAATGGAACAGAGCACAGAAGGGATGAATAAGATTAGTAATAAACAAAATTTGATTGTGAATGATAGTGGCACTGTGAGTTTGAAACTGTTCAAATACTTTTAATTGTTCTCAAATAAGTGTGTAAAGTGTCTGCTTCTATTTGTGAAGAAAATATGAACTTATAAAAAAAACTCAGTCATGATCTATGGAAGCGAAAGGTTCCCAGAATGTTCTCGCATACTGACACTGGCTTGTGCACGTTAACAAAGACCTTTTTATCCAGTTCGTCAACTGGAAGTTGTACAAATTCCTTAGAGTAACAATTCTAGTATCGAGTATTTTTACTCTGCTAGATAGCCTTTCCGCTTCGATCTGACTATTATAGAAGGAACACTGGAGGAAATATAAAATAAATATCACGTGCTGACGCTATTTCTGCAAACAACATGTCTCATTGACCTCTGTTCAAGAAGCATGACATTATCAGATGAATCGATCGATATTGTGTAGTATTTGGAAAGTGATGTACGAGATCTTATCAAATCGAAAGTTGGCTAATTTGAGAAAAAAAAAGTGCATCACCATTCACGGGTCGTGCGAAGAGTCGGTAGAGAGTCATTTGATCAAACTTTTATCAAAATTTGACGTCACAATTAGATTGTGTGTGACATAACGATGATCTATGATAACGAATATTCTAATCATCTCGACTGGATAAGAAACAAAGAATAACAACTAAGTTCAGAACAGTTTTTTGATAACTCCATCTTTTCTCATTTGTCTAATATCTTAGTTATCAGTTGAAAATCTTTCCATATCTTTTTTTCTCTTTTCACTTTTAAGTGCGTGAAATCCAGAGAGAAGCATTACCAAAAAGTAGCTGTGCATCATTTTTACCTTCTGCTGTCATTTCAATTCTTGTTATTTTACTGAGGGTTAGAATAGAAATGTAAGTATACACTCATTCAAAATTGATTGACAACTTTTTCGAAGAAGACAAGAATTTCGATGAACTTATGAATCATCGTCAAATATTTGTCTTTATCTGTCGACATCACGCCATATATTCCTTCATTTGCACTCGGTCTATTTTATCTGCTAACATATTCTAGATATATCATCATGAAATCTGTCGAAGAATATCCACCGGATCGACGAAGTGTCAAAGCTGCCATTGAAGATAACATTGGATCATGTATAATTGCTTTATTATCACTTCTTGCTTTAATATCGGCTCTATGTTGGCCATTTGTTAAGATGAATAAAGTCTTTTCGGAACATTTAATCGATATGACATCATTCAATGATTATCTAGTTGTGAATGTATTCGTTTTCGCATCGTATACATTGCAATATTTGTTAACAGCTGGGATACTAGAAAGTACGAATCCACGCGGCTTTAAATCGGAATTGTTAAACGAAAAACAACTTCAACAACGCAAAAGTCAAATTCGAAAGGAAATTATTTTAGGCATCGGTGCTATGTTTGGTATGTCAATACTAATGAAATTCGAATTGATCAATCTTTCTCTGATTTCTTTTCAGGTAATACCACCTACGCTGTCTCGTGGATGTACTTCATCGAACCATATTTATGGACAACAAATTATTTTGTTCATCGTCAATATACACTCGCTTGGTTTATTTTCAATATTTTTGTCTATGGTTTTATCTTTGATTCGTGGTTCTATTGGACACATCGTGCTCTACATGAATCACAATATCTTTGGGATAAGATTCATACGACACATCATGCATTTAAAAATCCATCGGCTTTTTGTCAAGATGCTGTTCATCCATTAGAAGGTCTTGTACAAGGTCCAGTTGGCCATTATTTAACCTCATTAGTCATGCCGGTTCATCCGATTGCTCTAGCATTCTTTGGTCTATTTACATCATGTTATGCGAGTAAGTAGAACGATATGTTATCGATTTGTAGGTAAACGTAAACTTTGATATTTTAGTTGCTGCTCATGATGGACGTTTAGGAGATTTTAATCATCACTATGCTCATCATAATAAAGGTAATGTTAACGATAATTTTATGAAGAAAAAAAAACGAGATATACTTGTTTGTCTATATAGGAAAAGGTCGTTTACACAATTTTAATTATGGTCTTTATTGGCCACTATGGGATCTAATCTGTGGTACTCGTTATCGTGATCGTCCTGATACAAACGATGTCAATCATTCATCGAAGATAAAAGAGCACGACGAGAAAAAGTTCACATGATTTCTTCTATTCTTATTCATATGTCTGTCTAGTTCTCATTCTCTGATTCGATTCGACAATTAATATATATGATCCACATACACATCACATTGCATGTGAATGTGTATATGGTGATCCTTGTCAATATCCGTTCTACTCGATTTTCTCCTTTCTTTCTTTCAATCCAATTAATTATAATAGCAACAACAGATGTTCATCGATTTCTTTTCTTTCCATTCAAAATAAATTCTCTTCCTAGATCGATTGTTTAATTTCCAAATATGCAGTACATTATTTTGTTTTTGTTATACATTATGAAAAAGAAACAGAAGAGAATTCTCTGTCGATACTTTCGTACGGAAGCAAGAACAGATTAGTACTAAAAGAAGAAACAAAGAGTTAGCTGTGAGAATAGAGAAGAACAACAATAGCAATAGCAAGAAATAAGCGCATTAATGAAATCAAATAGATACCTGAGATATGAGTTGAACAAGGAAGAAAAATGACTTAACTCTCATCGTAATGACGAAAAGGAAAAGACCGGGTCATTCATTTCTGTATGAGATAGTCGAATACTACAGGTAACAGCAAAGTAAATTCATAATGATGACAATGTAACACTGATTTACTGTTATGAGAGAAGAGAAGAAAAGAGAGCGAAACTCAGATACAGTATTAGCCATTAGAGAGAAGAAGACGAAACTAACATGACGAGCGAGAATCCATATGATTTCATATACAAAAATCAACAAAACAAGAATAGGAATGTAGATATATATACATGTGTATGTTCTACAATCATATTTTTGAAGAAAAATGAGAAGAAGAGAAACCGGTGAGAAAATTCGCTCAGCGGGGTTTTCTTATATAATTATGTGTACATGTTTGACAGAAGAAAACGGAGTAAAGGCTAACGAAAACAAACAGCAAAGAAAAACAATCGGGAAGACAAAGACCAAATAAACTAGATGAAGGCAAGTCAGGCATCGGAGAACAATACGAATACTTGACAGACATTGTCTGTTACTCAGCAAGGCAAATAGAAACAAAAACTAACAGAAAAAAAAACTAATATATTATGTTTTAACAAAACATCAAAGTTTTCTTTTTCTTTCACCTGGATTATCGTCAGTTTCGTTTCGTTCGTTTTTTATCCATCATGAATGCCGATTTCCATCGGTGCTCGATCGTATGTATTCAATGTATAGCATGAACGGAGCGGCGAGCCGCTTCCACTTCTATGATTTGCGGTAGATGCATTAACAGTGAAGACATTCGATGAAAGAAACCATGAAATACTACGATTCGGTGACGAAGTCACTTGTGTCGAAGAATCACTCAATTGTTGTGGAATATGAATATTTATTGATGCACTTGGTGTTAAACGTGAAGTTAAACTGGAGGATGTTTGTATACAAGGTTTGGTTGTTGGCGTAGATGGAGTGTGCACGAGATTCGTTGATGGTTTAGATGTAGGAGAGAAGTTTTGTGATTTCAAACGACGTACAGCTTCTTTAATTAAATTGCCCTCATCTATTAAATGTTGTAATAGACATGGTAGACGACGTTTCTTTTCGTTAGTTGTCGAGATATTCGCATGATGTTTCGCGTGACAATGATGATGATGATGATGATGATGCGGCCAACGATTGGATATCGATGTTTTATAATGTAAATTCGATGATTTCCATGCACCTGTTGGTATTGAAGAATTATTTAGTATGAGTGGTGCAACATCTGCAATATTATGTAAAGGTTCGAGATTGCTGGATTGCAAGCGTTTTAAATTGCTTGTCGATGATGATTGTGATGTTTGTTGTTGCTGTTGCATAACGTCAAAATGTCGCCGACAACCCGAACGAAATCGAAGTATTTCAGTTAGCTTATCCTAGATATTCAATAAAAATATGAATTAATAAATGGAAGACAACGATAGGTTTTTACCAATAGGAGATTTAATTCGGGTGCAGATGTTGGTGATTCGAGTTGTGTTTCAATATCATTCGAGAGATTTGCTGTTGATGTGTGAGTATCAATCGAAGCATTTACTGCTGCTGCTGATGGAACATGAGATGTACAATCGAGCGAACACATTGGTAATGTATATGAATGTTCTTGCATGTAAATGACAGATAAAGACTAGAAATATTCTCCGTGAAGTTCAACTAGTTTTTGTTCAAGTTTGAAAATATCAATAAACAGGCCAAATGTAAGCCGAAAATCAGCTGTCACTGCCTGTGAGCATTGTTGATTTGATGTATGTGTTGAGTTTAGATCTGAAAATGAGTGTGAAGAAGAAATAGAGAGATGAGTCAGAATCGGATTGATTGGGCGATGAAGATGAGAACGACGACGACAGCGACGACGACATTTTGTCACCGCTCCGCAGTCAGAGCAGTAGTAAACGGGAAGAAGATGTCGAAGAAGAGAAAAATAATCATAACGAGAGGGGGCGCAACTCAGCATAGCATACAATAAGATTTCTTTTTACTTGCTTTCTAATCAGAATAAATAAATCTATGACGTGTGAGACGATATTAACGAACCTTTTTGATCCATAGATAAAAAGANGTAGATGCATTAACAGTGAAGACATTCGATGAAAGAAACCATGAAATACTACGATTCGGTGACGAAGTCACTTGTGTCGAAGAATCACTCAATTGTTGTGGAATATGAATATTTATTGATGCACTTGGTGTTAAACGTGAAGTTAAACTGGAGGATGTTTGTATACAAGGTTTGGTTGTTGGCGTAGATGGAGTGTGCACGATATTCGTTGATGGTTTAGATGTAGGAGAGAAGTTTTGTGATTTCAAACGACGTACAGCTTCTTTAATTAAATTGCCCTCATCTATTAAATGTTGTAATAGACATGGTAGACGACGCTTCTTTTCGTTAGCTGTCGAGATATTCGCATGATGTTTCGCGTGATAATGGTGATGATGATGATGATGATGATGCGGCCATCGATTGGATATTGATGTTTTATAATGTAAATTCGATGATTTCCATGCACCTGTCGGTATTGAAGAATTATTTAGTATGAGTGGTGCAACATCTGCAATATTATGTAAAGGTTCGAGACTGCTTGATTGCAAGCGTTTTAAATTGCTTGTCGATGGTGATTGTGATGTTTGTTGCTGTTGCATAACGCCAAAATGTCGTCGACAACCCGAACGAAATCGAAGTATTTCAGTTAGTTTATCCTAGATGTTCAATAAAAGTATGAATTAATAAATGGAAGACAGCGATAGTTTTTACCAATAGGAGATTTAGTTCGGGTGTAGATGTTGGTGATTCGAGTTGTGTTTCAATATCATTCGAGAGATTTGTTGTTGACGTGTGAGTATCAATCGAAACATTTACTGTTGCTGATGGAACATGAGATGTACAATCGAGCGAACACATCGGTAATGTATATGAATGTTCTTGCATGTAACTGACAGATAAAGACTAGAAATATTCTCCGTGAAGTTCAACTAGTTTTTGTTCGAATTTGAAAATATTAATAAACAGGCCGAATTTAAGCCGAAAATCAGCTGTCACTGCCTGTGAGCATTGTTGATTTGATGTATGTGTTTAGTTTAGATCTGAAAATGAGTGTGAAGAAGAAATAGGGAGATGAGTCAGAATCGGATTGATTGGGCGATGAAGATGAGAACGACGACAACAGCGACGACGACATTTTGTCACCGCTCCGCAGTCAGAGCAGTAGTAAACGGGAAGAAGATGTCGAAGAAGAGGAAAATAATCATAACGAGAGGGGGCGCAACTCAGCATAGCATACAATAAGATTTCTTTTTACTTGCTTTCTAATCAGAATAAATAAATCTATGACGTGTGAGACGATATTAACGAACCTTTTTGATCCATAGATAAAAAGAATTGAATATATCACATGTAAATTTTTAAACTTCAATACAAAGAAGAT
>CAJNOJ010000115.1:118869-310687 GCA_905250025.1 Adineta ricciae
CAATCACCAACAGAGTACTAATGTCCTTGCTTAATGGTAATAGTATTGTCGTATTAGTTACTTTCGAAACTTATCATTGAATTGGTTCGATGCAAACGAGGCAGCATATTAGGTGGAGTGAAAAGAAAAGCGCGAGAGAATAAGAAGAAGAAGAAGAAGACGATGAAGAAAGAAAAAAGAAAGCCATACTCGTGTTACCTTTCCGTTCTTGACATACTCCTAACACTTCGCAACGCAATGTAATAGACGCCAAAGCGAACGACAAAAACAAGCTACGGCAAACGACATCATCATCATCATCAGCAGCATGAATGGCAGTCTTAGTGTTAAATACGGCAAACGCGTATATATATATATAAAGTAAATTTACATAAGGCATACATACACATGCACAACACCAAATGTCGCATAAATTGAAAAAAGTAATATGTAAAGAAAGGAAAAAAGTGAATTACAAACGATAACTAGTAATATGCATATCAATTCATCAAGAATCGAAGTATTGTATTTCAAGATCTGTTTGATGATAATGATAATCGGATTCACGTGCTAAAAGTATTAGTGAAAACGTGACGGCGATATAATTATTGATGCCATGCTGAACATCATTAGTTTCGCAAATATGAATGTCTGAATGGACAGAATATGGAATGCATATGAACTCACATACAGTCATCAAAATGGATGACCCCACTTTTCTCATTCTCCCTCTCTCGTCGTCATCGTCTTCTTCTTCTTCTCCTTTTTCATGATTTGCTTTAACTAAAGGGACTTGATTGACAAACACAAATGCATTCAAGAGAAAAAAAAATGAGAAGAGATTGCTACGACTATATCCGGTGCAAGAAATGCATGCGTCCCTTGTGTGACAACTATCAGTTTTATCTTGTGTTTTATCTCATCCATTCAAGGTGGATCTTCTACACTATATGTCAAGAGAGACAACGAGAAAGAGGAAAAGAAAGAACTACAGGGAGAAGGAGAGAGAGAGAGATGGGGAAAGGAATATTAAGAATTGTTGATTTAGCTTGAAAGGTGCTACTAATTGATGTCATGTAAAAAAAATGCTAGTGCGAACGAACAAAAAAAGAAAATGTATGTTAGAATTTATGTCATTTTTTATTGGACTTCGGTTCCTACTTGGAGAAATGTGTTTGCACGTGTTCAGAACACATTTTCATCGGAAGACAAATGGTCTGCCGACTCAAAGTCGAATGATGTAATAGACAATTTATTTTTCTCCTCAACTAATACAAGTACAGATGACAGGAACAGATATACATATGAATGCATGTTGCATGATCGCGAATTCATTTGATATATGACTTTTCTTTTGGAAATGAAAAAGAAAGCAATGATGAAAATCATTTTGAGTTTCCTTCTGTTTGACGGTTTGGCAATAGAATTCTGAGTTATCAATTGCAAATTTCATTAATGGCTAACATATGTGCGCTGGACGGGAGATAATTGGTCTGATTGTGCGAGGAAGATATCAGTGACATTCGTAGCAAGTTAAAATAGAGTTCTTAACAGATTTTCTAGCACTGCAATAATCACAAACAGAAAAGATAATCACTGTCTTATATTAAGGGACAGATCCCTCATCATTGACGTCGTTTATCACTACATACGTATTTACATGAAAGAAAAGATAGTAATAACACGAACGAGATTGAGAACGCATTCTTTTTTTTTTCAGGAGAAGAAAAGTTGGAAACAATCTATCAAGTGTTTCTCACTTCCTTTATTGCCCAAGATGGTAATTACTTACCAAAGTGAGACACGCAAGCATTAGATTAACTTATTTTTTTGCCGATAGTTTTTGGAATTATCTGAAATGAAAGAGAAACGAATGGTAAAGCATCTGTATTGCACATTCACTTAATACCGATGATGATGATGACGATGGTGATGACAGAACCCATATTGGCCTTGGTATAGTTATCTTGTCTTGGAAAGCGAAGAAAGCCTGATTAGCAAGTAATCACACGTCGTCATCGTTTGTTTACAAGATAAAAAAGATGCACGTAGGCATAAATACACATATACATTAAAAGATCTGTGACTGATCATCGTTTCTCCCCTCTTACCCGTCAGATAAAAAGAAATATAAAAGTAGGCTCGATCTAACCTTTTCAATAATGGCAACGAAATGTAACAGAGATCTGTAGAGCGACAAACTTTCTAATGTACTACGATCGTCTTCAGGCAATTATGCAACGTGTGCGTGTCGTGAGCAAAGAAGCAAAACAGGCAGACACATGCAGGCACTTGATCTCTTATCTTGATGCATCTCGATTGGTATTACCAATGAGTTTCGCCATCGAAACGACAGTTAAAACATAGAGATAGAGATGCTCGACGTTGTTTACAGATCGATGCACTAATTGGCATGCACACTCATCGAACACTCGTACAGAGAAAGAGAGAGAGAGATAGATAGTTAAATTGATGGATAGTCGATCGGATGTGATATGACGAAGGCAGTGTTGCACAAACATACACTTTTCTCTCTTATCGCCTAAAGGCGGCTAGGCATCAACATGGGAGGAACTTTTTAACAGAATTCGATTGTCATCATAAGCTAACTTATATAAATATATACACAGACAGGCAGACAGACAGTCAGATAAAAAATGAAAGAAGAAAATCATATTTGATGAACTGAAGAAAAGACATATACTTAATGAATATAAACTTTCGATGATCGGCAAATGTCAATGTTCGAATATTTGTCAGAAAATTGACTGAAGGTCAGAGAGAAAAAGAAAAATAAGAAATCTTCAACCATAGTTTTATCAACTGTGAATTTTGTTATTTTAAGACATTCGTTGTACAGATGTCGACCAAGCAAAATAGAAGATAATTATCTCTCTCTCTCTCCTTCTCGTCTCAAACTAGTCTTCTCATTGACCTAAACATATATTTGATAACGTAATACTTCCTATCGAAAAGAAACATAATTAATGCGTCTGATAGTCTTAATAAGTTGAAGATCAAACCTATTTGTAGACTTTCTCAAGTACTTGCTTGTCATCTGAACTGATGATGTACTCATTAGCCTTCATGCAAATTACGTCAGAACATTTGCGTTTGACGAAGATAGTATTGCTTAGGCGAAAAACGAAATATATTTGGTAAAACAGAAGTCATTGTCCTTGAGTGATAAATAGAATTAAAAGCTCATAAAGATTCAAATCGGAAGCTTAGGAACATAATCAAGTACATTTTTCCTCCGAGCAGAAAAGAAAAAGAGAAAGAACGTCATTGTCTACTGTCATTAAAAGAAATCTGTCTTGTGTTAATAAAAATATTGTTTATTGCCGATCTGTTGACCTTCAGATCAACTTGTAATTGAGCATGACATCGTCTTATTTATTTTTCCATGATATAATAGGTTACATATCAAGGTCGAAAAAGACATTTTTTTGCTCGAAAGATATGCTGAAATATATGTATATGTACATACGCGTACACTGTTTTCTTCAATGATGGAGATGAAACTTGCGAAATATTGATTTATGACTTTTACAGCAGTTATTTTGATAAATGTGCAGATGAGAAACGATTTACGGGTCGTTAGGAACGTAGGGACGCAAAATTCATTTTGAATTTGCATTACAAATCATCGGAATGGGCTTTCATGTCTATCATAGACGAACATAAGACTGCAATATAGAAGGATGTGATCAAAAATTGCCTTTTTATTACATAGGTGACATTAATATAGTAGTAGCAAGCAAAATAAATGTTCTTACTTTATTACCTTGTCGTTTGAAGAAAGAATCAAAAAGACATATACTTTTTTTGAAAAGGAAAGAAAATATACGAGAAATTACGAAATCTGTTGGTGGCTGATGAAATATGATGAAAGTCTTATGCAAAAAACCTATCGGTGCCGGGATTTGAACCCGGGCCAGAGCATTTAGAGTGCTTTATCCTAACCACTAGACCACACCGACTTGACGAATTCTCACCGATAAACTGTCCACATTCCAATCGATACATTTTCCGTCACTTTGTCACTTGTAAATCAAACCTCGGTATTGTATGTGTAAGATTTTTAGTCAATTTATTAGTTCGATTTGTTCGAAAAGAAGAACAGTTTTACAAATCATAAGATATTAAAAAAACGAAAATAGTTTGTATTTGAAACTAGTAAGAAGAAGTGCTGTTGATGTTTATGCATCACTACTTGCCGCAGCTTCATTGTAAAGTGGATTAGTAATTGGACCCAATGGTGGTTGTGTGATCAATGGTGTACTAGCGTTATCTCTGAAAAGGATAAAATTGAAAATGGCAATGGTCTTTAGTGAACTCTTTTATACATACCTAGCAGCACGAATACGTGGTAGAATGAAAATGTAACCAACTATAGCGAGAGCAATGGCAGCAATAGCACCAAATATTCCACCCAAGATAGCACCCACTAGAAAATTTGATTTATACATTGGTTTGTTTTTGAAGAGTGAGAGTTCGGATAACTTACAGTTGCTCTTTTTCTTCGGTTTTTCTTTTGTTTCACACTGAGCACCGGTGAAGCCAGGTTTACATCTTTAAAAACATATTTATCGGTTGCAAGAAATATATTTTCCGCAGAAAGATACACTTACTCGCAGACTGGTTTGCCAACTTCGGTTGGTGATGGTTTACAAATACCCTGGTTATAGCAAGTGAACTGAGCACATTCTAAATATAGACAAAATGAACGTCTGCTCACACAGGAATACGTATCATACCCGTAGGGGTTGTAGTTGTTGTTGCTGGGCCTGAGTACGTGGTTGTCGTTGTGATTCCAGTAATACCAGTTGTAGAAGATGTTGATGTCGTTGTTGTTGTCGTTGTCGACGGACCTGTATATGGTGTTGTTGGAGGTCTTGTTGGGATTGTTCCATTGAATTTAATACATTGCGGTGTAAATGTAACGTCATCGATAGCCATGATTGCATCTCGATCTACACCAGTTCTGACACCGATCATGATCTATATGAGCGCAAAATACCAAATGATTAATGAAAATGAAATGAACTGTTTCGCTCGTACTTCTGTAGCATTGGTCAAGATCGAACTCAATGCAACGTCAATACGCTGCCATGAGCATTTGGACGAATTTGTTGGACATGATGAAAAGCTGGAGATCGGAAGTGCTATCAAATCAGCTCCGATTTCATATCGATAATTAACCATTAACAGTCCATTGTTTGAACTCTTGAAGTACGCCCAGAAGCGCATTGTACATCCTTGTTCACGTGAAGGTGCCATGTAAGTTGATATCGATGCAAATGTATCACGTGGAGTAGTAGCATTTAATCGTAACGCATAGAAGTGTCCCTGAAAAATAGTTAATGCACATGATGATCGGTCATACGGTAAAATCAATGAGTTTCCATTGAACTTACATTACTACTTCGTGTTGAATGATCGTAAGGTGGTCTGTGGTGGAACGGTAATGCATTCGCGCGGTATCTTTCCCATTTTAATTCACTGCCAGATGTTGGTTCCCATAAACATGAATCCTGTTCAAAATCACATCTAATTATGAAAGAAAACCAATGGTTTCTTTTTTGTCTTGAAAATAACATTCATTTTCTTCTTACCGATGATAGTCGTAGCAAACAACTTCTTCTTCATCACTTCCATCACAACAATCGAGTTCGTAATCGCATTTACTTGCTTGTGGGATACAGTGCTTGCTTGCACACATGAATTGATTTGTATCACCGGCTGGACACGTTGGTGGTAGAAGTGCTGGCGCTTCGTAACATTGTTCAAATCGGAAGTCATCCAAAGCGATATCGCCTGTAAACGATGTGCCGCGTATACCTTCGACAACAATATTGAATTGTGATACACATGTTGGAAGATAAGCCGTTCCCAATAGCCAGTCTGTTCCTTGATTTCCTTGTAATGACCATACTAATGTGTCAATACCACCTGCACGTACAAAAATATTCAATGTGTTGATTGTTTGACCGTACATATGATACCTAAAGAGAAGAGTAAAATTTGTTTTCATAGAGAAAAAGGAACTTTTGCTTATTTTACCAGAATGTGAACATGCAAGTTTTCGATGATTTACGATAGAGTGGACTGATCAAACGTGCTTTATCGCCGTTGACGCCATCACTTGTTTCCAAATAGATGTATGTGCCATTAACACTATGCGTCGTATGATCTATTTAGAGTAAAAGAAGATAGCATTTTTTGAAACTTATTCTTGAAGAAACTTTACCAAAACTTGGACCTGTATTCGCAGATGATGTGTCTGAATTACCAAAGCTCCATTTCAGTTTTTGTTTTGTATCATGTGCCCATTGGCAGAGTGTTTTTTGCTCGAAAGTGCATGCTATTGGACAAGATAATTCGTCAGTCTTGTCATTACATTCGATTTTAAAGTTGCAAAATTGTTCTCGTGGTATGCATTGCGTCTTATCTGTCAGACAGTATGCATGTGTGGCATTACAGCCTGGCATCGGCGTCGTTGAATAAATAAATGGTGGTAGTGTTTGTGTCGATAGTACTGCACAGCCTGGTGTAAAGCTTATGTCATCAATACCAATATCACCTGAAAATGTACAAATTGAAATGTGAATGGCGAAACGTTGAAAATAAATATTTGGCTACAATACCTTCATAACCTTGACCACGAACACCTTCGATGACAACTTGAAACGGATCAGTCGATTGGAGTGTTACTTTACGACGGAGCCACACATCGCCTCGATTACCTTTCTGACTCCAAAGCAGATTCAGTGGACCACCGACATAAGTGCGTGTGTAGATGTTCAATGCTCCAATGTCATAACCGTACATGTGGTACCAGAATCGAAATTCACATTTGCCCGATGTTGATGGAGAAAATACTGTACTGACAACACGTGCTGTGTCGTTTACTTTACGAGATGTACTTGCTTCGAAGTACAGCAGATGTCCTTTGTTTGTGCCTATAGAATAATGGCGAGTAAAAAACTTCTAAATATGATCTTTGATCTCACCTAGTGTATGATCACGATCAGGTCCGTATAATTGCCAGAAATCATCATACCAATTGTTGTTATTAATTTGTTCACCGCGTACACGTTGCCAGCGAAAATCGGCATCTGGATCATGTGACCATGAACAGAGTGGCTGAGCGTTATTTTCGAAGTCACACATTTCGACGTAAGCGTCACAAACGTTCTCATCGCTCTTATCACCGCAGTCATCATTATAATCACATAACTAATAGAAAGACAAAGATATTGATTGAAAAGACGGGAGAAAAGATTAATATTCTTACGGAATCTTGATGAATACAGTTTCCATTTGAACAATTGTATGGATCAGTGTAACCTTCGCAATGACCTTGTTTTTGTATAGCACAATCTTCGAATTTAAAGTCATCGATTGAAATATCAGATGATATTGTTGATCCAACATGTGTTGACGAAAAGACCAATCGAAAACCTGAATATCTTCGTCCTATGCTCACTGTAGTTACTGTCCAATTTCGGCCGACTGTTCGTGGATCTGTCCAGAGTCTTGTTTGATAGTTCGAGTCATCTTGCAAATGAAGTGTCAATGTGCCAGTGGTATCCCGAAAGCGATATACACCGAATGAAATATGACATGAAGCAGCTGCTATTGCAATACGTTCCGATATTAATCGACTATTACCAGCAAATGTACCAGCGCCTCCGGCAACTGTCATAACAAAACCACTTGTCTTGTCTAAAGAGAAAACACATAGATCCAATGTAATTTTTCAAAGAGAAATAAATTTACTTGTTGTTAAATCACCAGGCATAGATGTGATCGATGACGCATTACGTCGCGCCCAAAGATAATATCCTACACTGTCGTCTTGCCAACCGCATGTAGATGTTTCAAAATCGCAAGTACCACAATTTAATTCATCTTCGCCTTGTGGACAGTCCGGTGCAAAGTTGCAGCGCTAAAAGATATTGACCTCGTTCATATATTCTCCTTTTAATTTAATAAAAAGTCTATTTTCTACCTTATCTTTTCCAACGCATGTTCCATCGTTGCACGAATATGTACATGGTGATCGAGTAGTTGTCATGGATGGTAATGTTGTTCCGTAGGGTAAATAACCGTTCGAATTGTTACATTGTGGCGAAAATGAGATGTCATCGATAGCGATGTAACCACCACCACCAAGACTTCGTACTTCGATAAGCAATTCAGATAGTGTTCCTGCTGCAATCGGTACTTCTTGTCTTTCCCAATGATGGCCAACTACTTTTGATGTTGACCAAAGGTATGTTGTTGGTCCTGATGATTGATTTCGAGTCATAAAATTTAATTCGCCTGCGCTCGATGCACTGTTCATATAGTAGTAAAATCGTACTTTACAGCCTTTTGTTGGCACCAATCGAGATGATATCAATCGACCAGAGCGACCTGCATCCTGACCCATAGTATTAGCATAAATGAATGAGCCAGCGATATTGTTTAATGTGTGATCTCTTTCAGGTGCGTAATCATCTACTATTTGGAAAGCGCGTGCACGTTGGAATTGAATAGGAGCATTATATTCATTTCTGAAGCTGCATAGATCGGTTTCAAAGTCACAGCTAAAATAAAGACATAAGTACATTCAATGACAAGTATTTTCTATCAATATATTCATATTTACCCAGATATAACGTCAGATCGTTTACAAAGTACTTTATCTTCATCGCTCGTGTCGCCGCAATCATCGGTATAATCACACACACGATTTTGATCGATGCATCCACCGCGTTTACATTGAAATTGTGTGCTATCGCATGTTGTTGTTTCATTGCTAATCACTGGTAAATTACAACCGTTCCATTCGATGTCATCGATCGTAATGTCAGCTAATGTTGTTGCTGTTTTTCGTGCATCAAAACGAATACGGAATGGGCGATATAGGCGTCCGATTTTGACGACACCCTTATGCCAACGATCACCTTGATTACCTTCGATTGACCATATACGACTTTTTTCTGAGCCTTCAATAAGTAGAACTTCGAGACGGCCGACATTGACTCCTGACATATGGTAGTAGAAGACGACTTCACATGTCGAAGATGATTGTTGAAGTAGTGGTGAAAGTAAATGTGCTTGATCATCGATCGTGCCATTATTCGTTGACACAATCATATAATAACCATTGGATGAGAATGTTGTATGATCAATAGGTGGACTTGAGCTTGTACCAGGTGCTGAAACGCCAGCTCGTTGTCGTCGCCATTTGTATAGGCCTGCTGATGGATCCGTGTATTTACATTGATCACGTTCAAATGTACAATCATAACCACATGCGCTTTCATCGGCATTATTTAGACAATCTTTGTTAAAATCACATACTTGACTTGATGGTATGCATTGCTGTTTGCCAGTAAGCGTATCGCATTGTATCGCGCAGTTGGTTGGTAGCGGTGGACATGCTCCGTAGATAAGTTCGAAATCATCGAGCATTAAACGGCCAACACCATTGATGCTTGTAGCTTCAAATAATAAACGGTAGATCTTCGTTGTTTGATTCGTTAATGGATTTAATGCAATTTGATTGACTGTCCATTCATTTTTAAACGCATCGTTTTCATGTTTAGCTAATTGTATACGTGCTGTTAAATTAGCGAATGATTGTCGATAGATTGTTAAAGAACCTTGGCCATCTCCGAAACGTCTGTAATAGTATTGAAAGCAGTATTGAGCTGTATTATCCAGGTGAGCTGATAACAGCAGAGCACGACTTGATGGTGGTGTAGTTGCAGTCATCTCAAATGCCAAATATGTTCCGTACACAGTTCCAATAGTATTATCGCCTGGTTCGCCACGCATTCGTATCCAATCTATTTGTTTTTCGACTTCAGCATTTTTGTACGTACACATGTCTTGTTCGAAATCGCAATTACCAAGTTCTGGACAAGCGCGTTCTTTCAATCGCACATCATCGATCGCAATGTCCTACGCAACACAGATATTTGTGCTTTAAGAAAGTCTAGCAGATCATAACACTTACTCCTTCGAAACTTTTGCCAGCAATACCTTCGAAAATAATATTGAATGGTTTGTTTGCGACGAGATTGATTTCTGCTACATGCCATTCGTTAAAGAAATCTCCTGTTGCACTGAAAATCTTCGTCGGAAGAAGTGAACCGCCCACATCACGTTTGTAAACATTCAATGTATCGACATCAGCACCTAGTTGATGGTAGTAAAATTGTAAACAATTGTATTCTTTCGATTCAGGGAATGCCGGAGTAATTAAACGAGCAATGTCACCAGGTTTACGTGGATAACTTGTTTCGATATACATATAATAACCTAAATATGCATATACGAATCAACTTTCACATTCGTTTTTTCTTCTTTCTTTACCTTCTGCTGTAAATGTTGTATGATCGTATGGTGGGCCAGTGTACCAACTCTCTGTTTTTCCTTTATGACGAGTCCAGTTGAAATTACCTGATGAATCATGACTGTAACCACATAGATCTTGTGATTCGAAATCACAGAATCGTTGCACTGGACAAGAACCTAGAGAATGTGACAAATAATTACGTATGAGTTTCTTCTTCTTATTTCAGATTGATCTATTTTACCTTCGTTTGTTGTGATATCATCGACAGCAATATTATCTGAATCTGCGACGACTAAACCGACGATAGCTTCAAGCATAAACTGATAATTGCCAGCTGTTTCTCGATAAATAATAGCTTCACGCCAGTCGATATCAAGATTTGGACGTAAACTGTAGACTAACGTTGAATTGACTTCATTCGATGCTTTTTGCAAAAGATTCAATCTTCCTGTTCGCGAACCATAAGCACGATACCAGAATCGGAAGCATATGCCACGAGCTGGTACAGTTGTCATCACACTTATCAAACGAGCTGTTTGATTGCTCTTCATATCCGATGTATCAATATACCAACCATCTTGTGTTTGAAGTGTATGATCTACAATGAAAATAGTGCAGTGTTCAGACAAGCAATTGAACTTTTTTGTATTACCATAGTGAGGACCAGTATGAAAACCATTTGGTTGACCTTGATGTCGTGACCATTGACCAGATGCTGTAAAGTCATGTGTCCATTTGCATGTATCATTTTCGAAATTGCATGACAACGGTGTGTGTCCGCCGAGTGTTGTCATAGGAGTTGTAGTTGTCGTAGTGGTTGGAATTGTACAATGTGAACCGGTTATTACAAGAAGATCATCGAGAGCTATATCTCCTTGAAAATTGCCACCATGAACACCTTTGAGAGAAGAGAAAAACAGCGGTTCAGTTGCTGAACAAATCAAGATGAATGAAATTACCTTCCATGATGAAATAAAACTCTGCTGCCATATTAACATTAGCTGCTCCCATTCGCCAAGCATCACCGTGATTTCCATTCAAACTAATAGGAGAATATGGCGTAAATACGAAACCAGAATCGATTTGCTCTTACCTCCATTCAAGTTGTGGCTGTGAATTTCCAATACGTGAGTAAACATTCAACGTACCAATGTCTGGACCGTACATATGATACCAAAATACTAGACAATGTGGACCAGCATCATAGTGTTCCGAGATGAGCCATGCTTTTGAATCGTTGTTGAATAATTCACTTGCTTCGATATAGATATACATTCCTTGCGGTGTTCCGAATGTATGATCAACGCTTGGGCCTGTTCCATAACTTGGTGTTTCACCAGCGTTACGTAACCAATCGAAATCATCAACAACACCATTCTGTCCATTGACCCAAGAACAGTAATCTTCTTGGAACGTACATACTTCGAAACCAGCACATTCACCTTCATCGTTCGATATATCGTCGATTGCAAGATCTAGAACAGTCATAAACACATAAATTGAGAAGCTTATTTCCGAAATTCGTACCTCCAGTTGGTTTGGCACCAACAATACCAGCAATAAGAATTTTGTATGTGCTCATACCAAGTAACGGTGGAATGTTAACACGTGCTTGTCGCCAAATATTATCTACATCATTTAGAAATATAGATAAACTTCTTGCTGAAAAACAACAACAGTTCTGATAATTACCTTGATCGTTTGTACGTGTCCATAAAGTTTTCGCTCGGCCAATTTCCGGTTTTTGTTGAATTTGTAATGTACCTTGACCAGCTCCGAACAGGTGATACCATAAACGTAAACATCTTGGTTGACTTCCTTTATAACTTGGTGACATAAGAATAGCTGTATCACCTTGTAAACGCCCAGTTGGATTGATATACATAAAATGTCCGACTGCTGATGAGAATGTGTGATCTAAGTATTTTCAAAGAACGAAACACTCAATAGATCAGTTTTCTTCGATATTTGTTCATAGAATACATACCGACAGTAGGTGTACCACTTGGTGTTGAACCATTTCGTCCGCGAGTCCAGTTAAAGTCGCCTTCATTATCATGTTCCCAACCTGGACATAATCCATGTTCGAATGTACATTCACTTGGTGCTGGGCATTGACCAACATTGAGTTCGATATCGTCGAGAGCTATATCACCTTCCCAGCTTTTTCCGACTGAAATAAATTAGAAAAGAAAAAAATGTGTATGCCTTCAAAGTTAACACGAATTCTAATTTCAGATGTATTTACCAATGCCTTCGAATATAATTTGATAGGATTCTGTACTGGCATAATCAATTTGGCCTCGTCGCCAAACGTTTCCTTGTGCTCCGGTACGTGTAAAGATCGTTAGATTAGAATCAGGTGTGTGTATCATGACGTTCAACGTACGTATATCAGCTCCGAACCTGTCGTGATTTGAAAAGAGAAGCAGATCATAATTCGCAATGTTATGTTTTTTTTCTAGCTTACATGTGATAATAGAAAACAAGACAATTTGCTGTGGTCGGTGGTATCAATGGACTTCGAAGCCAAGCTCGATCGCCAGGTTTTTGTGGAGAGCTAGATTCAATATAAACGTAGTATCCTTTACCAGTTGTATGATCGCCAGGTGGTCCAGTTGCAGATGACGATGTATGAGAAGAATGTCGTGTCCATTCGAAATCAGCTAAGCCTTTTGTTTCCCATGAACAGAGATCTGTTTCGAAATCGCAATCGAGTACATGCCGTGAACGATTTGCACTACATTCTGAAAATGAGATATCATCAATCGCAACGTCGTCTGTCCAAAGGCCGAAGAAGCTGAGGTTTGGTTCTAGTTCGAAGAATATTCTCCAGCCAGCGGGGTTTGCTCCAACATTAACTGTAGCTCGATTCCAACGTTTTGCGACTGCACTTGATTGACTCCAAAGAGCGCTTCTGTTCGACGACGAAAAAACTTCTAATGTACCAGTATTATCTCCAACAAGCCAGTAATAAAACACCAATTGACATTCAGGACTTGATGCTGGTAGAGCTGGACTACGCAATTCAGCGATATCAGTGAAATCACCCAGGTCACCGGCGACATGCATGTACCTAATTGAAGAGAAAAGGGCGAAAACTATTATTTCAGAAAAATGCAACATTTCTCGATCATCGTACCATCCATCTGCGTTGTTTAGAGTGTGATCGTAAGCGGGTGCCTTTGGTGAAATTAAAACAGCTTTGCTTGCTTGAATACGAGACCATGTGTAATAAGTCCATGAGACATCTTCCCAGCCGCAATCGTCTGTAATGTACGAGAAAGAAAAACGATTGGTTAGAGAGATATTTTGTACATATTAACTAACCTTTTTCGAAATTACATGGACCACAACCAGCCTATAGAAAGGAGATAGCAATATTAGAATCAAAATAGAAAGAGAAAGAGAACTGTCCATACTTCGTCTGATGCATCAGGACAATCAGCAGTAAAATCACAGATCTAATCGAAATTATATTATATGTGGATGCGCAGAGATACGTGAAGGAATTCTTTACTTTGTCTTTGTCAATACAGATGTCAGATCCAGCACAATGTACTTGATCTGGTACTGGACATGGTTTTGGTGCAATTGTTGTTGTAATTACTGTTGTAGGTAATTCTGATTGTGAATAAGAATCGCATTCAGGTGAAAAGATTGTATCGTCAAGACCAATATCGCTCAAGAAACCCTTTCCGATGACACCTTCGACTAAAACTTGAAATGGTGTAGTGTATGGTAATTTCAGTTCATGTCGAATCCATGCGTTGCCTCGTTCACCTAGAAATCAGAACAATATCGTACACCATGCTGCAATGTGAGAGCAATTGAGTTTTCAGTGATATCTACCTGATATACCAAAGACTTTCTCGAGGGGACCGTTTGAAAAGTATCGGACGTAGATATTTAATTCACCCATATCGGATCCATACATGTGATAGTAGAATACTAGACGACAGCTGTTTGTTTTTGGTTCAAAGGATCGACTAATCAAACGAGCTTTGTCTCCGACTATTTGTGGATAGGATGCTTCTATTAGAGCATATTGACCTGTTGAATAGCCAGTTGTATGATCGCGATTTGGCTAGAAAAAAAATAACAATGCCACAATGTATGATAAGTTACAATATAGAGGAAGGAAATGGGACATACTCCTGTATCATCAGATGGCGATGCGCCTTTGACTAATTCCCATTTGAAGTTGGATGTGTTATCGTGTGTCCAGTCGCAGAATGATGTGTCGAATGTACATGTTCGGTATCCTGAACATAGACGAGTTGATTCATCCGAATGATCTCCACAATCATCAGTCATATCGCAAATACGAGCTGTTGGAATACATGAGCCACGTGAACAGTAGAACTGATTAGCTGCTTGACATTTTGTTATATTAACAATCGGTGGTAAGTGACAGTGAAGTATCTTTGTATCATCGAAAGCAACCCATCCATAATTTGAAGTACGTCCTGATTCCATTGCTATTTGGAATGGTACATCGACGCGACCAATTTCTATGTTTACTTTTGTCCAATTTGTCATTGATTTATAGTGAAAACGTTGTAATGTTGCTCGTTCGATTTGATTGCCAGTTAGTAATTTAACAGACAATTGATTTGATGAAGTACCTGTCAGATAAACCCAGAATTCTAAGAGACATGTTGTGCTTGCTTCACGAAGAACTGGCGTGACAAAACGTGCTGGTGCATTTGGAGTCGTACCATTGCCTTGCGTTAGATAGATATAATTACCATTCGGTTGGTATGTTGTATGATCGAATGGTGGACCTTGACCTGCCCCTATTAGCGTGTCATTTGAACCACGCTCCCATCGGATGGTGCCTTTACTAATATCACTCCAGCCACATAGTGAATTTGATGTTCCATCGAATGTGCAATTACCGCATGATCGTTCATCGTCACCACCTTTACAATCGACAACAAAATCGCACACCTAGAGAGATATTATATTGTGTTTTATAGTTGATCATCTATAAATCAAATTTACCTTTGTTTTTGGAATAAGTGTACCGTCGAGACATTTGTACATATTTTGAGGTGGTGTACTTGATTGACATGTTCCAGATCGAACGCTCAAATCATCGATAGCCAAATCTGAAAAAGAACGAAATCAATATCTAGTTCGTAGGTTTCTCTAATTCATACCGCCAGTCTTTGAACCGACAACACCTTCATAGACGATGGTAAACATGTTTGTTCCATTAACTGTCATATTCGGTCGAACATTAACTTCTTGTAATACCCAGAATGATCCATGAATTGTATCCGTTGACCAGATTTTATTGTAGAAATCTGAACGTGGATCGCGTATGTAAACATTTAATTCAGCACCAACGGTATTGTTCATGTAGTACCAGAATGATATACAGTTGATACCAACTGGAATAAGTTCAGATTCAATTCGAGCCTTTTTACCTTGTGTTGATTGTCGACGTTCGATCCAAAGATAGAATCCTACACACGATAGGCAATCAAAAGTTTAGGGTAAAGAAAAGTTGAATCATCATACCTGCACGACTATTTGTGGTGTGATCAAATTGTGGTGCGCTAAATATTTCAATGTTGTATGATGTTCGTTTCCAATCAAAGTCGGCTTTCATCAATTGATAACCGCAGATACCTTGTTCGAAATCACACGAACCCAATAGATCGCATGCACCAGATCGTATGCTAACATCGTCGAGCGCTATCGAATCTAATACACCATTTGTGTGGTTCAAAAGACCTTCGAAAATAATGTGATATGATGCACCACTTCGTACAGTTGTTTGAGCTAATTTCCATTGTGAGCCTTGAGTACCATGAATCGTATAAAGAACATTCGGATTCAAGGAGCCAAATGCTGTTGTTCGTACACGTAATGTTGCTGTATTTTCCAATACCATGTACCATCGTATACATGAACCACTTGTGTCTGGATACAATGGCGTCACAAGACGACTCGATGAAACGCGTGCTGTATCATTTCCTCTCAAGAACATGAAGTGTCCATGTGATGAACCGTAGCTGGCATCGATAGTTGGAATAAGCGGGTCTGTTCCTGCTTGATATCGTACCCAGTCGATAGTATTTGTTGGCTCGTTGGCGTAACCACATAGATCGCTGCTTTCGAAATCGCACACAGCTAGACAGAATCATGTTGAATATATAGAAATACATCGAAATAGGTGCTAGTTACATGATAGTGGACATGGTCCAACGTTGACGGCAAGATCGTCGACACTGATGTCACCGAGATAACCTTTGCCAACGATGCCTTCCAAAACTAATTGGTATGGTTGACCGACAGTTTGTTCAACATTGCCGAGCAATTGAATTCGACCCAAATACCATTGATTACCCTGCGAAGAATAAAATAATAAAGTTAAAAGTAGATCCGTTTTTTTAGTGATCTTCATACTTGATTGCCTTCTTTTTGCCATAGTGCTTTGCCAAGATTTCCGTCTGTGAAACGAAGAAGAAGAAAAAGAGACATAGGATATTGTGAAATGGATACAGAAATCATTTTAACATACTGATGCGAGAATAAATATTCAATCGATAGACATCAGATCCGAACATGTGATAATAAAATCGGAAACATTGTTGTTCGGTTGACGCAATCAAATCAGGACTGATTAATCGAGCCGTATCGTTGGGTTTCGCTGGCGAACTTGATTCAATATAAATGAAGTGGCCTTGATTCGAGCCTGTAGTATGATCACCATCTGGTCCGGTATCAAAACTTGAAGTTGAGCCTTTTCGTACAATCCATTTGAATGGTAACGTATCATCGTGTTTCCAATTACAAGTACAATTGCATTCGAAATCACAATCGTAGATCGTTGGTGCTAATTAAACATGAATGCTATACAAAATATGCTCCGTCGAATGAAAGATGATACTTACGATAAGTAACTGGTGCAGTTGGTGTGCCTGTAGTGGTTGTAGTATCTATGGATGTACATGTTGCACCTGGTGACCAAGTAATGTCATCGATAGCAATATCACCTAAGCAGAAACCAATGATTACAGTTTTTAGAATTTAATTACGATTATTTCATTTGTTTTTTACCTTGAAAGCTGTTTCCTGCAATACCTTCAACAATGATTCGAACTGATTCTCTGTTTTGTAAGTTAACCGCAAGGTCAGTGGTCAATTGTTTCCATAGATTTCCTTGTTCACCGGTAATTCGATTGACTTCTGTTTTTGGATTGGATTTAGTACTTGTGTAAATAACTAATGCGCCTATATCTTCGCCATGCATGTGATACCAAAGTGAAAAGCAACCTTGTCCAGTCACAAGTTGTTCACTGATGATTCGTGCTGTATCATTGATTTTGGTCGGTGATGAAGTTTCAATATAGACATAGTGTCCTTGAGGTGAATTCGTTGTATGATCTAATTGATAGGAAGGAAAAAGCATGTAGTGATGTTCATCACTTCTTTAGGTTATATGTTAATCCTTACCGACAGTTGGTCCAGTACCGAATGAATCTGTAGCACCGGATTGTAATAACCAATCAAACGTATCATCTTTCATTTGTGTCCAACTACAGATATCTGGGCCTTCAAAGTCACAGTTGATAGGTGGTGGACAGTAACCAAGTGTTAGCAGGACATCGTCAACACCGATGACTACTTCAGCACTTGATTTTGATGCTTGGAAGAGGTAAAAGAATGGGTTCTGAAGACCATTGACAGCAACTTGACTGTAACGCCAGACATTTTCATACAAATTATTTGACCAAAGTTCGGCTTCCGTGGATGTCGGGCTATTCTGTTTAGCTACAGTTAATTTACCTGTTGTTCCGTCCGGTCCATTGACAAAATACCAAAATCTCAAACATTCATCTCCAGCGTACGGATATTGTTTACTACGAAGTCTACAGAAATATAACGTTGAAATAAATGTTTTGTCTGCTTCTACTTAATGAATCTCACTTAGCATTGTCTTGAGTTGCCATTGCAAAATAACCTAAGGATGTTGACGAGGTATGATCTTCGTTGATGAAATTCGATATATTGGTTGCTTGTTGTTGTATCCAACTACCCTGAGGATTTGGTTGAAAATCGCATAGGCCAAGTTCGAAATCACATGTACGAGTTGCTGGACATTCCGATGAACTGAGAAATATATCATCAAGTGCGATATCGCCGAGAAAACCTTTTCCAATAACGCCTTCGAATGCAACACGCCAACCGTACATACCAGTTGAATTAAGATTGTTTAATGTTTGTGTTGCACGACGCCATACATTACCTTGCGTACTAGATTTTGACCAAATAAGTTTCGAAGAAACACTTGATGAACCGGTCGGTAAAGTTTGTACATAAACATTTAATGTACCAATATCAGCCCCAAACATATGATACCTAAGGAAAAGCGGTATATGTATGTATGTCAGTGAATGTCTCCGAGAGATCTGTGTGCATTTACCAGAATGTTAAACACTGAGGAGTGGATGATGGATATTGATAGCCAGAGAGGATTCGAGCACGATCGTTTGGTACTCTAATATGAATAACAGATAAGAAAACGAATGTCGGTAACTTATTTACCTAGGATAGGATGCTTCGATGAACAGATAATAACCAGATCCAGTTGTATGGTCTATTTGAACACAGAGACCATAGTTCATGAGAGAAGAAGAAAATTTTCAATAGATTTCAAACATACCGAAGCCAGGTCCAGTGTTTGATGTGGATGTTGCTGTATTCGTGCGTTCCCATTCAAAATCTGCTCTTGGATCGTGGAAGAAGTTGCACCAACCATTTTCAAATGTGCAATCAATTGGTAAGCTATCAATTTGATAATAAGAAATGAAATCATACTGATTAAACAAGAAGAAATCAGTTCATACCCAAGTGCTGGCGGTGCTGCTACATCACAGCTGTAAAAGTCAACGTCATCAATAGCAACTGCGTTTTCAGCAGAAGGTGTTCCATCAATTTCTGAAAATAAAATATGTTTCGTATAATTTTTCTGTCGATATTCAAAATCGAATTTTATACCGATTACAATGCGTTCCGATCTTTCACCAATGTCAATAACGGCTTGCTTCCATTGTGCTCCAGTTGGTTCGTCAATTCGCTGAATAAATTGAAACAGTATAAAGTTATCCGATTCTCGTCGAAAATAGATCGAAATTCGACTACTACTCTGGCTCTTATCAATGTCTAGATAGTACCAAAATCTCAACTGACATTCAGTTGCAGTAGGACCAATAGTTGGTGTACGCATTGATGCAAATGAAAAACTGTCACTGTCTGGCACACTCATGTAAAATCCGCTGCCTGTTGTATGATCACCAGGTGGTCCAAGGTATGTATTTCCTGTTGTTAGTTTCCACTTGGTATCTCCAAATGAATAATCTTTCCAACCGCATGTCGTTCCATTATTGGCGTCAAACGTACATGCACCACATTCTGCTTCATCGCTACCTCCGGGTTGTGGACAATCGACTTTAAAGTCACATACTTTAGCTTTGTCGATACATTGGCCGTTTTCGATACACATAAATTGATTCATAGCTGCACATGGATTCGGTGTTGTCGTATCGGGTACGGGTGTTGCTACGGTAGCTAATTCGATGTTTGCCAAGACGCAACCAGGTGTAAATGATGTGTCATCAATAGCTATGTCACCGGCATAACCATCACCGGCAACTGCTTCGAGAACAATTTGGAATGGTTGACCGATTATTAGTGAAAGATCAGTTCGACTCCAGTAATCGCCGACTTCACCTACTCTCGACCAAATCTTGTTCATTGCACCACCATAATTTGTTCGAGTATAAACATTGAGCGCATTAATATCCTACAATGAAGCAATCAAAGTCAAACTAGTTCGATTGGCATACTGTTGAGACACTTACTTCTCCATACATATGCCAAAAGAACCGAAAGTCACACGAAACTCCTGTACTATTCAAAACAGGTGAAGCTATACGAGCACGATCGCCTTGAACAGCTGGAGAAGATGCTTCGAGAAAAATGAAATGTCCGTTTGGTAAACCAAGTGTGTGATCACGTTTAGGTCCTGTTTTGTACGACTCAGTTTCACCTTGTCCAAGTTCCCAATCGATATTATTATCGCTATCTTGTGACCAACCACACATTCCTGTTGGTTCCTCAAAACTACACATGATATAATTTTGACAATTGAGTTCATCCGAGTTGTCACCGCAATCATCCCTGAGAAATAACAATCAGACTTATTTCATTCTTAGTTACAAATATCAACAACTTACGAAAAATCGCAAACTTTATCTAGTGGTATGCAAGCATTGCGTGCACATCGAAATTGGTTAGCAGTGCAGTTTGATCGTACAGGTGGAAATTGACAGTTCTTTAGGCTGACATCATCGATAGCAACTGTTCCATCGCCCGAGCTTCGCTCTGCTAAGAATCGTATACGCCATGGTCGTGCAATTCGTCCTAATGGTAGAGTAACAGATTCCCACTGATCACCATGAGCATGATCTTCTTCCCAGATTTCAATTGAATCATCACCTTCCAGTAAGTGAACACTAAGGAATTGATGATCGAGCATATGATGCCAAAATTCTAGTACACATCCTGATGAACTTTGTTGTAGAACTTGTTGTAATTCAAACGTTGCGTCATCCCGGAACAAACCATCACTTGGTTTAACGTACATATAAAAACCTCGACCCGTATGTGTTGTATCTAAATAGGATTGTATTGATCCATTAAAGCAAAAAGTTTGGAAAAAATGAATGCTTACGATCAACAACTGGACCAAGATGTAGTGGTGCAACAGTATTGCCTTGATCACGTGACCAGGAATAGGGACCAATGCTGATATCTAACCAACGACATGTACCTTGTTCAAATGTACAATCTGCACATTCTTGTTCATCACGGCCATTTGCACAATCAGTGATGAAGTTGCTAGAAGAATAAAACATATCGTATGGTTTATTTCAAAATATAATCAACTTCATACCAAACTAAAGATTGAGGAACTGTTGTACCATCGCCACAATCGAATGGAACTGATGGTGACGGTGTTGTATCAATTTGTGAACAAGGTGTTCCATGAACATGCAAGTCATCCAAAGCAATTGCACTAGTGGGTGTATCCGGATTGAATTTGCCTTCGAAGAAGATCTGTAAAGGAAAACAAATACAGAATAGTTTCTTTTACAGTACAGATTCTCATAGTTTTCTTCTTACTTCGAAATCACTAGCAATGACAGGTATATCGAGTTCTTCTTGTAACCAATAATCCAAATGATCATCTGTTTGCGTCCATATTAACGATGCATTCTGACCTGCTGGTCGAGGACGTGAGTAGAGATTCAATGTTGCTGAGCCAGCTAGATAGTAGCTGAATGTGACGCATGCGCCACCTTGATATTGATATGCGAGAAGAATTTCAGAATAGAGGAACGATGTTTGGTTTGGTTTGTTTGATCGAAAATCAGACGCTGACCAAAGATAGTGCCCGTAGGGATTATTTATTGTAGTATCAGTTGATGGATAGTCTGTATTGTTGTAAAGTAAACCGATTTGTTTGGATGATAGACGATACCAGTCAAAGTGGTTCTTCTGATTAGATGGTGTCCAAGCGCATAGATCTTGTTCGAATGTACAGGAACCAGGTGCTGAGCAAGGTCCAGCAGAAACAGATACATCATCGATGGAAATATCGCCTGTATAACCTGGACCAACGACACCTTCGAAAACGACCTAGTGGAAGAAAAAAGAAAGTTTTGCGTGCTTGTAATAAGTTCTTGTTTGTAGTTCGTATCTACTTGATATTTGGAATTTGTACGTATTGTTGCACGTGCTGGTCGCCAGAAATCACCTTGATCTCCACTAAGTGCCCATAAAGGACGACCTTCCAAAGTTTGACCAACCTTAAGGTAGACATTCAATGCACCAGTGCTTGCACCCCACATATGATAGAAAAATTGTAGACATGAACCACCGGCGGCAACTTTGTATTCAGGTGAGATGAGTCGAGCTTTATCGCCTTGTTTTTGCGGAGGACTTGTTTCGATGTACATATAATAGCCAATACCAGTGCCATATGTATGATCTAAACAAGATAATAGATATTAAAACGAAGTCGTTTAATGTAGCGTTTAACATACCATTTGTAGCGCCTGTAGCTGATGAAGATGTTGAACCACGATGTCTTGACCATGAAAAGTCAGCTGTAGCATCGTTTTGATAACCACATATTGACGAATCTTCAAAATCGCAAACACGTGGTGCAGGACAAGCACCATTGAGTATTTTCACATCGTCGAGAGCAACATAACCAGTTGAAGTAGGTACGACATTGCCTATAGATGTCAAAATTCAAATTATCGATCTCTGTTCAAAAGTACTCATATCTTTCATACTTGAGATAGTGACATGTGTTGGACCACGAATCGTTCCTAAATTAATTGATGTATGAGTCCATTGATCGCGTACTGTTGTGCCAGGTCGACTCCATAGAACTACGGCAGCTGCTGTACCGTTTTGCATATACACATTGAGTGATGTAGTGCTCGAAATGAACGATTGATACCAGAAATCGAGACAGAACGTAACACCTCGTGGTAATGAACGAATGCCGAGTGTAGCAAAATAAGGTGGACCGCCTTTTCCTTCTATTGGTACATAAGCGTATTTGCCAAGGACGTTTTGTTTCGTATGATCGATTAATGGTGCTTTGCCATAAACAGCGGTTTGGCCACTTGATACTATCCATTTGTCATCTGATTCGACTTGCCAATCACAGAATGAGCCATCTTCAAAATCGCACTCGTATGCTGCTGTCTGTGGTGTCACAGGTGCTTGAGTTGTCGATGCTAGGAAAGCACAATTACCACCTTGCACTAAACTAATGTCGTCAAGAGCAATATCCGATTCAAAGCCGTCACCCTAGCGGTTAAAATTAGTTCTCTTCTATTATAAAAATAAAGAACATGATTATACATACCACAACGCCTTCGAAAATGAAATTATAGTGATCGTTTGTTACTGGTATATCGACTTTTGCATTTAACCAATTATCACCTTGATCGCCCTGAATAGAAAAATTAAACATTTAGTTTCTACTCGTTTCACTAATGCATCTATTTACTTCTTTCGACCATAAAGTTGTTGGTTGTTTGTCCATATTTCGATGTAATACAGTTAGATTGCCTGTTGTACCACCTTTCATGTGATACCAAAAATCTAGACAAGCACCTTTTGGTGATTCGAGAACTTCACTAACGAGCCAAGCTTTATCTCCAAGTTTTTGCGGAGCCGACGATTCGATGTAAACATAATAACCTGCACTTGTTCCAGTTGTATGATCGGCAAGCGGTCTGTAGAGGAATTAAAATGCATAGATATCCGCAATCTAGGTTTTCTTACCCTGTGTTGTCCGAGGATGTTTCGCCCTGAATTAGTGTCCAATCAAAATCATCTTCTTCTCTGGTATTGTAAAATCCGCAAAATGTTGCATCTTCAAACGTACAACTTCCTTCTTCTTCACACGCTCCATTGGCTATCATGATGTCATCAATAGCAATATCGCCCTAAATTCATGAGAACATATGCGTATGCTTAATACAAAAGGCAAGTCGTTTTCCATTGTTACTTACTTGAAAACTTGAACCAACGATGCCTTCGAACACTACTTGATATTGATCGTTACTACGAACGGTCACATGTCCAAAACGCCATCGGTTACCGAGATTACCACTATGAAAACACAAGTTTAATATGGGACTTCAAGTAAGCTTGTTTCTTCTAATTTACCTCTTTGTCCATAACACTTGTTTTGTACTTGCCAGGAGCACGTTTAACGTGCCAATCGATGCTCCGTACATATGATAATGAAATTTCAAACAAACCGATGATGATGCAGGATACATTGGACTAACGATTCGAGCTTTTTCACCGGGTTTTCGAGGAGATGATGTTTCAATGTAAAGGTAATAACCATGATTAGTTCCAGTAGTATGATCTTTTAGAGAAAGAGCCGACAATAGAGTAAGCCGTAGTTGAAAATAAGTTACTTACCTGTTGTTGGTCCAGTACCATCTGTATCTGTAGCTTTCTGAGCTCGAGTCCAGTAGAAGTCTCCAGTTGTATCGTTTGTCCAGCCGCAGAAATTTGATTCGAAATCGCACCAAAGTGATGGTGGACATTCATCATCAAGTAAAAAGAATTCATCCACAGCGATCTAAATAATTCATATGAGGTATGGAAGAATTTCAATCTGATAGCATACATCTCCTTCCCAACCGTTACCAACGAAACCATCAACCTTCAATGCAAAGTCGTACGGAATATCACGAAGATTGAGATAAGTCGCGCGCCATTCTTTCGCTTGTGTTTCATTGCGTTCCCAAAGTAAAATTTGTTGCTGACCATTCGGTGTATTTTGAACAGCTGAAACTTGCAATGATCCTATGTGAGAACCCCACCTAAAGAGAAACACAAACACTTATTACTACCATTCAGTCAAATTTTGCCATTTACATATGATAATAGAATTGAAAGCACATAGCAGATCTTGCTTTTGAGATCACCGGTGATATTATACCAGCACGATCGCCTGGTAGTTGTGGGACACTTGCTTCGATATAGATGTAGTAGGGTGAGTTGTCAGCACCTAAAATACACGTGAGATACGGTTATGATTCTGATTCGTATACATTCGAAGTATTTTATAGTTACCTGAGCTTGGTCCAGTATCAAGTGACGGCGTGCTTTCTGTATGTCTTGTCCAATTAAATTTTCCAGTTGGATCATGTTGCCATTGGCAGAAGTTTTCTTCGAAACCGCATGAAATTGCTTGTTGAGATACTTGTATTGGATCAGCGTCGACTGGTTGTAGCGTACATGAGTGCGTTGTTGAAATACCAATATCATCGATAGCGATATCTCCTTCAAAGCTCTTTCCACGAACACCTTCAACAACAATTTGATATCGTCCATTTGCTGTGATCGGTGCGAAACCATGTCTCCAATTATTTCCTTGTGGTCCAGCTAAGACCCAAACTAATGTTTCACTGGTGAAGTTATTCGGTCCTAATGAGCGTAAATAGACACTCAATCGTCCAATATGAGCGCCATACCTAGCAAAAAGAAAGTTGATTTTCTTTCAAATGCATTGTTCCCAAGTGGACAATGTAACTTACATATGATACCAAAATCCGAAGCAATTAACACTATTATCAAAATAGATTTCTGATTCTAATCGAGCTTTCCATCCGAGTTGAGCTGGTGACGATGTTTCAATATAAAGATAGTACCCATTACCCGTAGCTACAGAGAAAGGTTATGCTGATATATGAAAGCGAGCTCAATTTGAATAGGACGACATACTATGATCTCCACTTGGTCCTGTATTTGTTGTAACAGTTGATCCTTTCTGTGCAAGCCAATCGAATTGATTGTCTGCAGCATTTGTCCATGAACATAGTGAACCATCATCGAAACTACATTCATTTTGACGAAAACCGCATTCACCTGATTTGTATGTATAATCATCGAGTGCAACAAATCCTAGAGAAGAGAATCTCGAATAACATTTATTGGCAGAATAGAAGAAATTACCTTGCCGGAAGTATCCAGTTGTTACCGTGAATACAATTCGAAAATTGCTGTTTGATGTGACTGATGCTTCACCTTTGACCCAAGACAATCCGTGATCGTAACTTCGTGTGAAAATCGGCCGTTTGATGCCTGTATCCGTTTCGGAATAAGCAGTAAACGACGTATTTGAACCAACGAGTACATAATAAAATTCGACACAATAAGTATTGTTCTTTGTTCCTTCATACATTTGCGAGAATAGACTTCCACTAAGATTTTCACCTTGATTTTCTAAATCGAGATAAACATAGGATCCAAGATTTGTACCAGTTGTATGGTCGTAAGGAATTGGTGTTGTACGTAGTGCACTAGCACCACCCGAATATGTTTTCCATATAAGTGATGAAACAGTAGCATTTTGTGTAAAACCGCATTGATTATAATCGATAAATGTACAAGATCCACCAATAGCAGCGCTTTCCTTGCATGAACCTGGTGTAAACATAACATCATCGATAGATACACTACCGATTGCATTTGATCCAGCAACAGCTTTAAACAGAGAAATAGATTGAACTGATTTGTCAAGCTTTTTATATTACCTTCAAAAACGATATTAGTATTACTCTTTGATACTGCCATTCGACCGAATCGCCAAACATCTCCTTGTGAGCCTGTTCGTGTCCAGAGTGGAAGGCCAAGATTATCACCCAAAGCCATGTAAACATTGAGAGTACCGCCGTGACCATAGATGTGATAGTAGAATGTCATACATTGTAAATCATTGAGAAGTGGAGCTTTGAAACGAGCATAGTCGTTCTTTTGACGTTGACCGAGATTAGCTGTCATATAGTAACCTTGACCAGTGTGCGTTGTGTGATCGATTACTAAACGAAAGTAGAAAATGTTAATGTACGAATCAAAATAATATTCAAATGAATATATATACGTGGTGCTGGTGTAGATAGAGCTTGAACTCTCGTCCAATTAAATCGATTATTTGCCATATTATCCCAACCATTACAGATACCAGTTTCGAATGTACAATCGTAGGGTCCTAATGAAAGTGGTGTTGTAGGTGCAAGTGTTGTCGTTGTTGATGGTGGAAGTAGTGTTGGATCAGCATCTGACGGTGTTAGAACGCATGGATTTTCAAAAATACGAAGATCATCGATAGCTGCATCTCCTTGAAACGATGTACCTAAATGCACGACAAATCGATAAGATAAATCAAACCGGATGGAGGCAAATGACTACTCTTACCAATAACTCCTTCAATTTGTAATCGAAAGTATGCGCTTGAACGGATTGTTACTTGACCATTCAACCATTGATTACCTCTGTCACCTTGTAATGTCCTATGATAGAATATCAGGCACATAGAGGAATCAATACCAGAGAAGTAGAGACTTACCAGATCCATAGTGGTTCTTTTGCTTTGAAACTCTTGATGTAAACATTCAATGCACCAATATCTCCGTACATATGATACCAGAACGAAAAACAAGAGCCGATTGTTGATGTTGGTAGAAAGATAGTTGACTCAAGCATAGCACGATCTCCTTCTTGACGAGGGTAAGATGCTTCAAGGAAAGCATAATAACCGAATGGATCATTGTAAGTGTGATCGACAGTTGGACCTGTAAACGCTGAGTCTGTTTCACCATGACCGATAAGCCAGTCAAATTCATCTTGTGGTACACGAAGATTGTGCCATGTGCAAAAATCGATAGATTCGAATGTACATGAACCTAACACTGGACATGCTCCGTTTCGAATGAAAACATCATCGATAGCCAAATCACCGAAGTATCCAATTCCATATTCACTTTCGAATACAATTGCATAAGGTTCGTTTGTATACGGAATTGATATTTCTGCTGCATTCCATATATCACCAAAATTGTAATCAACTTTCCATATTGGATAGAGATCATCAGATGATTCTACACGTCTATAAACTGTTAACGATCCGACATCAACACCATAGCTGTGATACCAAAACGAAAGACATTGTCCGTTTGTTTTGTTCATCCATGGAGACATTATTCGAGCTTTTTCTCCAACTTTAGCTGAACTAGCACTTGGTGTATACATATAATAACCTATTAAAAAATCGATCAGTAAATCAATTTCAAACAGTTTTCAGCCTACCGTTGACACTTTGTGTAGTATGATCGACACTTGGTCCGTTTAAAAGGCCCGGTGTTGCTCCTATAGAAAACGATGTATTTCATAAAGAGTTTCCTTGAATGTCATTACATACCTTTATGTCTTTTCCATTGATGCTTTTGTGTAATATCATGTGTGAAACCGCAGATACCTTCATCATCGAAATCGCATTCTAATGGTAAATCGCTTGGGCAGTTTCCGTCAATAAGTACGAGATCATCGAGGGCGATATCACCTTGATAATCGATACCGACAACACCTTGAATGATGATCTAAATGAATGGAATATTGAAAACTATCAACATGATAACTTCAATCATATACATACACTATATTCGTTAGTTATGTCATTGAGTTTGACTTTTCCTAAACGCCAAACATTTCCTTGAGTTCCTTCACGAGACCATACCGTTGTTTCTTGATCGGATGAATCAATAGTTAATATATCTAAACGATTTACGTCTGGTCCATACATATGATACCAAAATTCGAAACATTTTGTTGTTGAACCAGCGATCGATGGTGATTGTAAACGTGCTGTATCGTTCAAAACAGCAGGATGTGAGGCTTCAAGATAGATGTACCAGCCTTGATCTAACATCAATCATACAGTAAATTACTTTCAAGAGAATGGTTTGATTAGAAAATTCTACCTGTATGTGTTGTAACATCGAATTGAGGGCCTGTTTCAAATGAATCTGTTTTGCCTTGATTTCGTGTCCAGTTAAGTTGAGCATCAGCACGATGTGTCCATGAACAGAAATCAACTTCGAATGTACAATCGTAAATACTCGGAACTAAACGGGGAAGAGTTCGATTGACTTAAGAATGAATTCAATCAACAAACTTTGAGCAGATGTCGTTGGTCGAGTGGCTGTTGCAGGTGTAGTGAGAATAGTCATTCCCGCATTCGTTGGAGTTGTTCCACAAAAGCTGTCGCGAATATCAAGATCATCAATAGCATAATATCCTTGCATTTGTCCATTAACAGTGCCTTCGATGATAATCTAATTTAAATAGAAGTTATCGCATGAGAAATTCAGAATAAATTTATCTCACAGTATAATCATCATCGGTGTAAAAGCCAATTGAGGCGAAGTTCCACGTATCACCTTGACTTGTCGTGCCAAATGCCCAGATCATAGATGTGTCTTTACTGGTAGAAATGCTCACATCTACACGACCTAATTGACTACCCCGCATAATGTACCAGAATGTTAAACAGCGGCCAGCACGAGATGTTGGTGGGAAAGTTTCACTTTGAATAACAGCCACCACTGTTTGTTGATTAGTAAATGATGAACTGAGTAAAAGATATTGACCTTTATCAGCGCCTAATCAATACAAACAACATTTTGTGGCTTAGTTAATATTTAAACTAAGTTCTTACCTAGCGTATGATCATTTTGCGGTCCGTTGTAAGGTGGTTTCGATGAACCAGAGCCAATCACCCAAGTAGCATTTCCAAAAAGCAACATATTTCTCCATGTACACATTCTATTATTAGAAAATCACCGACATAAGTAGGAGTTACTGGAGAATAAACTATTACCCATTTTCAAAATCACAGTCGCCTGGTTCTAGACAAGCGCGATCGCGAACAAACACGTCATCAATAGCTATGGTAGGTATATCAGTGCCAGATTTAAAAACGATTCCTTCGAACACAACTTGATACGGTTTTACAACGAGACCATGTGGAACACGTTGTTGAGAAATTCGCCATTGTCGTTCCTGTATAATTCAAGGGATTATTGCTATTGCTGAAAAGCTACCGTAACTTACTTGAAGAATAGATTTTGACCAAAGTAGATAATCGGATGAGTTCGAAGCTGCTGTGTATGGTCGTACGAATAAGTTCAATTTCGACGATGTACTAATTACTTTAGCATCTGCATAATACCAAAACTCAATACATTGTTCTCCATTTGGAACGATTGTTTGCGAAATAAGACGTGCACGTTGATTCGTTGCTGATGCCAATGATTGAGTGACATCAACGATCATGTATGCACCATTGCCTGTGCCATCAGTATGATCTGTAGTTGGTTTGTTATTATTCATGAATTGATCATCACCAGTCGTGCGTACCCAATTGTACTGGACGGCAACATCATTGGCGTAATTACAGATATTTGTATCTTCAAATGTACAGAGTCGATCATCCTTTGGACATGAATCGGAGACGACAATATCATCGAGTGCAATATCACCAAGATGAAATCTAATGTAAATGAGATGCTCATCAATTGGGATTTTCGGACTTTGAAAGCACTTACTTTCCGACGATGCCTTCGAAAACAATCTGATATTTCGTGTTTGCTGGTGGAAAGATCGCATATTGTCCTTTTAACCATATATCACCTAAGAAAAACGAATTGAAATCAATATTTGATCGTTTTGGAAAACATTAAAGAGATACTCACCTTGATTTCTTGATCGTGTCCACACCGGTTTGTTCAGTTGATTGTTCATCTTGACATAAATATTCAATGTATCAATGTCCATGCCATACATATGATACCAAAATTGCAAACATCGTTGTCCTGTGATTTCTTCAGATACGATTCGACAACGTTGATTTTCTGTCTGTGGATAACTGGCTTCCATATAGATGTACCATCCTTGAGGTGTACCATACGTATGATCTAATGCAAAGCAAAGAAATGAAGAATTTGTGGAACAGATTCTATCTACATACCAACACTTGGACCAGTGTTTCCTGAAGATGTTTGACCTTGTTGTAATGCCCATCGAAAATCAGCAGTGCTATCGTGGGTCCATGTTGGACAGAGAACCCCTTGTTCAAAATTACAATCCAAAGGCGATTGTGGTGCTACTGTTGTTCGAGTTGTTGTTGTCGTTGGTGGCATCGTTGTTCCAACAGTTGGTACTGCATCATGCATTGGTCGAATTGAGCAATTACTTGTCGTGAATGTAAAATCATCGATTGAAATATCTCCCTGAATATTGGTAAAAATTTTATATACAAAATTCTGTTAGAATTTCTTCGTTTCTTACCAGATAATCTTTTCCAGCGATACCCTCGACAAAAATCTGATGTGGCACCGATGAAACATATGAAACTTGTCCTTCATACCAGTTATTACCACGGTTGCCTGATAGAGACCATAAACGTGTAAATGTACTATTGAATAGATAAACATTCAATGTGCCAATTGAATCACCGTACCTGATCAATAGAGAGAAGATCAATGCATGATTGGGTCTGACTACAAACTTTGAATTCTATACTTACATATGATACCAAAATCGAAAACATCGAGCATCACTATTCGTACTATCGAAAACAGCACTTTTCAAGCGTGCCCGATCGCCTGGTTTTGTTGGAAATGATGTTTCAATCATTAAATATTTTCCTTGTGCCGTATTCGTTGTATGATCTATAAGAATCGAAACAAGATTGTCGAAAACAACTGAATTCAGTTAGATTTCATCCAACTTACCGTACTGTGGACCAGTTCCAAAAGAATGTACACCTTGACCGACAAGCCAATCCATTTCGACATCGACGTCATCGTTTACCCAACCACATAGATCACTTTCAAACGTACAGTCGCCTGGTTTTGGACAAGTACCTCGCGTGATGGATACATCATCGAGAGCGACGCTTGCATCAGGATTTTGTGTTAAAACTTCAGCTTCAAATGCAGCTTGCCATGGTTGATTAGGACTATTGATGTTAATTTGTTCATATAACCAACGATTTGATAAACTTCCATCATGATACCAAAGAACAGGTCCTTGAGGTGCGACGAAAACGTTTAATTTCATTTGTTTTGTTGCTGCGTGTTGAAAATACCAAAAATGCAAGCATGAACCGCTTGTGCGATCTTGAACGGGTGTGAGAAGTCGAGCGCGATCATTAGCATTGCGAGTTTTTCCTTCTGCTAACATGTAATAACCTTCACCTGTTAAAGTCGTATGATCATTGTTAGGATTAACGCCGGCTTGTACAGCAGATGCTAAACCACGAATCCAATTGAACTGTCCAGTTTGATCATTGGTGAATCCTAGAAAATAGTCGAAGAAAAGCAATGCTAATTGGTTGACAGAACTATTTTTAATAGCGTACCGCAAATTGTATCGTCGGAATCAAAATCACATTGATCAGTTGATGTTCGACATGTACCATTGAGAAGAGTAATATCATCGATAGCAATTGAGCCACGATTACTTTCTGACCAAATACCTTCAATAGCAACCTAAAATGATGAGAATCAAGATAGAAAGACATATTGTTATTATCTTGAAAAGTAAAGAAAACGAACATTAAATTGTGATGGATTGCTTGTTGACGATTGGAGATTAACTTGCGCATGATACCATTCATAGCCTTTGCCACCTGTTGAACTCCATCGTAATTGCGAAAACATACCAGAAAGTTTTTCGACATTTAATAAACCAACGTGTGAACCATACATAAAGTACCAAAATTCTAAACATTGGCGACTGTTGCTCATAGTTGTACTAACAAATTGACTAGTAACATTCTTCTAGAAAAGGTAGAGGAGACATATAGACAACGAGCTAGGAAGCTTTCTTTCTTACATTAGGAAATGGAGTTGATTTTGTTGGTGTAAGGGAAAGATAGTGGCCTTGTACTTGATTTCCCGTATGATCGTACAATGGATTGTGTTGATCAACTTGCGAAGCAGTAGAGCCTTGAGTACGTGTCCATGTAAGTTCCGGTTGTCCTTTGATTGTCCATCCTGCTGAACATTCATCAGTTTCGAAATCGCAATCGTAAGCCGTTGGTGGACGTGGTGGAGTTGTTCTAAACACAGGCAATGAACAGTAACTGAAATAATCTCTCTCACTTACACTTTCGTTGTTGCTGGCGTTGGTGTGGTTGTAAAGCCATCTTGCGGTACAGCAAACGGTGGAAGTGTGTTGCAGTATCCATTGGTTATTGAAATATCATCAATACCAATATCACCGTCATTCAATTCAACTATTTTCGCTTCGATTAAAAGTGAGTGATCCGAATTCACAGCAAAACCAACTTTCGCTTGCAACCAGTCATCCTGCTGTTCACCTGCTAATGTCCACATAGCCAACGGTTGAAAACCTTCCAGTTGTAAGTAAGCAGTCAATCTGCCAATACCTGGACCGTACCTACAAATAAATTTCAAAATAGTATAAATGATTTCAGTTACAATGCTCTCTCTCTCCAAGTATTACATATGATAGAAAAATTCTAAACACATTCCATTTGTACCAACATTGGCCATAGATTGCGATATAAGGATAGCTGTGTCATTTATTTTTCGATTTTTATTTGTATCAATATATCCATACGAGCCTAAACTTGTTCCTAGTGTGTGATCGTACAAAGGGCCTAAACATAATCGAACCACAATGATATGGAAGTGAATTTCTTAATTGCGCAGCATCTTACCGCTGACTAAAGAGGTTGATGACGGACCATTTGTTATTTCCCAATCAAATTGATCGGTTTTTACATTTTCCCAGCCGCAAAACGAATCATCTTCAAAATCACAATCATTTGGTTCCTTGCATGATTTACTCAAACGAAGAACATCATCGATAGCGATATCTCCCTATATCCAGATAGAAATCAGTGCGTCATTCTTTGAGGATTGTATTTTAAACTCACTTCAAATCCTTTGCCGATAACTCCTTCGAAGATGACACGAAATGGTTCTGTACTTTCTGTTGAAACATGCGCTTTACGCCAAACATCGCCGACATTGGCACCGCGTGACCAGAGAAGTGTCATTGCACCAGCTGCCGATGTATTTGTGCTGGTGTAGACATTTAGTTGACCAACATCCTTGCCATACATATGGTACCAGAATTCGAGACAGCGACCTTTCTCAGGTTGTTCGAAAGTGGACAAGAGACGAGCTTTTTGACCAGGTCTCTGTGGACTTGATGATTCTAATAGAGAGAGACAGAGAGGGAGAAAGGAGAATTTATGAAATATCTTTTCGTGCGATCAACTATTTTCTACGTACCGATATACATGAAATGACCTAGCGAAGTTCCGAGTGTATGATCTAGAATAAAAATCATGCTAACCTATAAAATAAAAATCAGTTCTGTTACCTTGAGTCGCGCCTGTTGAAGAGGTTGGTGTTGAACCTTGACCTCGAGTCCATGCGAATTGTCCAGTTGGATCAGATGAATAACCACAGATATGTTCTTCTTCGAATGTACAATCAATTCCATAGAAATCTGGTTGAATACATGGCCCATCAGCGAGTGTCAGATCGTCTAATGAAACTTCGGATCGAATACTCCAAATTGCGACAACCTCATAAGCAACTCGTGTTATATTATCTCCAGGATTAATTTGTAGTTGACCATGTTGCCAATGACGCCCTTGATCACCCGATCGTCGCCATGCTGCTTTAGGTGCTGTAAAATTTTCATTGACAATCAAATAAGCATTCAACTCAGTGTCATCTGTTCCGTGCATTTGATACCACCAATCAGCACACATTGGAGCAGCTGTATTATCTGGCAATCGTGGACTAATCAATTCTGATATATCAATGTCGTTAAGCGAAATGACAGGGATTTCTAATCGTGTAGTCACGTAATAGCCGGTTGAATTTCCATAAGTATGATCAGTTAGAGGACCAACGATACCAGCAAGATTATTCGATGCTGGTTGTTCACGAAACCATGCTAGAGTAGCATTTGGACCTTGTGTCCATCCACAGAAATCTTGTTCAAATGTGCAATCGTAGCCAGGAACAGCTTTAGATGTTATTGATCGAGTTGTTCGTGAATGAACAGATGTTTTCGCTAGGAAAAAAAATTAGTGCTTTTTAAATAAAATCAAGAACTCAACAGCGGGATCTTACGTTCAGTCGATTGTTTTTTCGTTGATTCTTTCGATACTAAATAAATTGAACATAGAATGTTCATTTTTTTATTAAATAATCCATCTTACTTGAAGGACATGCTTGATGGCTAATTTGAATATTTTCGACTTGAATTTCTACATTTTCAGCTAACTGTCCATTGAAAACAATCTGAGTTGCTATTCGAGACGAATCAGTTGACACGAATGATGAGATATTCAATTGTACTCGTGTTCGACTAAATCAATTCGATTTAATAAAGATAATATGTGCAAATGAAACTGTTTTGTGCAAACCTTTGTCCTTGTACGAATCGACTACGCCAAACATGTTGATTATGAACGAAAACAGACAATTTATTCGATTTATCGCCCGTTATTTGATAGGTGAATGAGAGACAAGATGGTGCGTCTCTCGAAGACAAATGAGCAGTACCAATCAAACGAGCATCATATTGTTGAGATGATGGAAGAGTTTCTTTATCATCAAGATATTTCAGGACAAAAGACTGTTCGTCTAGAAATTGAATCACAGAAGAAAATTTCATTGTATGAGACCTTCAAGTTTTCACAAATATACCTGATGTTGTAGAGGAGAATTGATGCCATTTGAACTTTTGACTATTGTCCTGATCATTTCTCCAACCAGGGTCTAGAAACAATTCATTTTTGTAGACAATAAACACTACTCGCGATCGACGAATCTAACTAACCTTCATTGGGAATGTTTGATTGAGCTATAATTGAAAAAATATGAAATTTTGTTGAAAAAGTTTTCTCTCGAATCATTTTCGTAAACTCACCCGCAATACCAGTAAGGTACAGGAAGAGGAACAAGAACACAAAACGGTTCATGATCCTCAAAAAAGAATAGCGAATGTACAATATTGTATATAGGTATATAGGTATCTGAAATAAATTTGACGAAAAATGTGCACTCCACTGAAACTGTCGTCTTTCACTATGCTTGTCCTTATTTGAAATAATTTATATATACTTAAAAGACATGTTAGTTAAAATCTTATCTTCTCTCTTTTATTTGTTACTTTCTCAGTCGTAGATATAGCTGATAATTATCTCTCTCTCTCTCCTACTCTATATTCCGAATTTTATATAAAATAAACCAATAGAGAGAGAGAGAAACTTCGAAATGGTATAAGGACAAACAAATAGATACTTTTGTAGCAAGATAAGTTTGTGTACTTTTTAAAGAAGAGATGAGAAATCCATCGTTACCAAAACATAAAAAGCAACTATCATATATACACAAAGAAAACTGTTGGCTCTGAAGACCAGGAAAAATAATCTTGAGCAAAAGAAAATGCTTGTTTGATATTGTATAAGATATAGATATGAGTAATTAGGTAATAAAATAAACGAAATGGTTTTCTAGAGGCATCTTCGCATCTAGAAAGAGATTGCTGACCTTTCTGTTATCTCAAGCACTTAAATTGAGACTTTCAGAGAGAGAAAAAAAAAGAAAAGAACATGATGTTAGAGAACCATGTCGGATGATGTTTTGAACTTTGATCGGTATGGATCTTGTAAAGAAGCATCCGATCGATTTGAATTATGCGTTGGAGCTGCAGAAGTACTTCGAGTAAACTTTCAAATGATTTTTACTATTGACAAGCGCGTAACATGTTCGCATGAGTGCTGTTATCAAATGCACTTCTACTGTTTTAGAAGATAATAATAATGAGTGTACTGATATCACATTTTTCAATAAAAAAAAAAACGAAAAAGATGTTTCAGCCGTAGTAAACAACTTCTAGAATAGGATACCAATTGTTACAGGCCGTAGAGTAGGTTTGCGTATGGTGTATTCGACAGATGTAGTGTGTCTCAAATGTCGCAAGTTTTACTGATAAGTACACCTTGTGTAAAGGGTACTGATAGAGAATTTAAGTATAATACTGTGCAATATATTCGTTGCTATAAAAATTCAAATATTTTTAGCAAAATTGGTAACATTCAACAATGTATTGAATTGATCAGGTTATTTCCGTGATGGATCTCTATGATCATCTTTTGAAAATGAATATAATAGTAGATTTCATTCAATTTTCTAGCATTCTTTGACCAAGGATGAACCAATCTGTTGAAGTTTATTAGAAAATATTTTGAATATTTCACGACCAGATGAGTAAATTTATGAAATCGTTCTTTAGCAATCATCTCCACTATTATACGGTAGTTCTCGAGATGAATGAAGAACCAGATATAACTATTGAAATATTACTTCATTGCATTGTACGTCATTAAAGAGAGTACCTGCTTCGTTTCGTTCGATTAGAGTGTATTCATTCGTGATGCTATTGGCGAATACATAGAGCAAAAACGTCTTGACAGTCCAGAGTTCTGCAGTTGAATTTTCGTAAAAACATGGCGAGCGAGTGCATCGTTATTTTAATCGTTGCCAATTTCAATATACCTTTTTCTACTGATGATTATGTTGGACTCTGTTAAATGTATTTTTATCTTATTTCGCATAAGCGAATCGATTAAGCGATGCAGAACAAGAAAACAAAGTGCTAGAATCAAAACAATCCCTTTGCATGTATACGTCATTTTAATATACTCGACGTCTATAATATGTAAGTATAATCAACTGTGTGTAAGTCTGCACAAGTAAATCTACTTCCTAAATGCATGACTTGTTTTTTTTTTCAACAATTAGGAAACCGATTCTTTGTTCCTAGTTCCTTTTTTTCATACAGCGAAGTTGGGAGTATGACTGCATATTTGATACAGCATCTATCATTCATACTAAATACTGAATTTAATAAACAAACTAATTTCTTTTGTATAATACAGAGCAACCTGTTACGAAAGCAAGTTAACACTATGATGAAAACAAAAAACAAATGGCATAACAGTTTCGAGTTGTTGAAAATTTTTTTTTGTCGAATTCTATTGGCTCATAAAATTAACTACTTATCTTACTCTCCGTGACTCATCGATCATTAGTCCTTCAGTTTTAGTTTTACCTTTTCTTCTTCTTCTAGTGTGTAATAAGATGAAAGTTTACAATTAAGCAAATGTCATCTCGCCGAAACAGTTTCGGCAATCGATCGAAGAATTTCAATCGGCAGTCGGAAACTCACAACCATGCTGATGATTCGGAGATTGACCTAGCAACAAAAAATGATGGATCATTGAATATTCTACCTGAAGTAAAAAGACTTTATCCATCTGTGTGCATTTTCTTTCTTCTAAACAATTTCTATTTTAGTTAATGAAAAACATTCGAAAATTATTACCACGTTTGTACCTGAATTTTGCCTTGCAATCGATATGATAAGATTCATTTAGGAGAATTTCCATTGAATATGTATGTGCGCCAGGTAGAATACATAGAAAATCAATGTGAACATCTTATTGGAACTTTATTTATGACTACATTCCGACTTGTCTTCGTGCCAGATAGAGAAACTGAATGCAATGCCTTCGTATGTTGAAATATGGATAACACCGGCGATTAAACTATTATTACGTTTTGAAATTAGATCATCTCGGAAAATAAATATATTGGTGAATATGACATTCCATTAGCGTCCATTTATAAAATACATGTAGCACGTGAGTAAATTGGTGTGGAGTAATTGAATGCTTGTGAATGGAATACTTTTAGCGGTTGATTCTCGATCAGGGTTCAAGTCGTTTTTGAATGAAAATCAAATACAATCCGAAACGCGGACATTTACAATCATCACACGAGTTCGTTGAAGGAAAATTTCATATACTATTAACTAGGATTTGTTTTGACTTACAAAAGGATTTTCGTCGGGTTACTTTCACAAAATGTTCAGTTACAAAATCGAATACAGGAACAAAACAATCATCTGCATCTGTAACGAATATGGAAACAGTGAGATGAAGTCAATCTTCTATAAATTCCACTCTTGTTTCCTATTTCCATGTAGTATATAAATGCATTACGACGTCATAGTCAATTCCAATCGAAAGATCAATTATATCCTTATCTTGCTATGCAACAAAGTTCTTCGGATGTAGTGTCTCGGGATTATACGCACGACTCATTGTCAAACACACGATCGGTCGATGATGTTACGAAAGGTTACTATAACCATGCGACATGTTGTTTTCATTTTCAGCTGGCTTTCTTTTTGTAGATTTTTCTTTGAGTAATGACGAACGTGTTAAAAGTTATTTGACTTACTACGATTGGAGAGATGAATTGTATGAAGCAGATGAACACGACTGGATCGTTGATCAGAAGAAATTTAATAAACATTATGTTGTTCAAGAGTAGGAAACGATCAACATAATATTTCGCTATAAATCATCTTATTCTATTTAGAGACGGTCCGTATGTTTGTTTAGCAAAAAATACTGACGAAAGTTTAAATGATTTGGTAAAGAAAATGTTCTTGTTTTGTTTGTATAAGAATCGATATTTTTTTATGAAGATTTGGCATTGGACTCATACATCTCAAATTGGTACTGACGGGCCCAGTAGAAGACCGATAGAGCAGCAAAAGCACATGCTAATCACTGTTCCAAATGTTGCAGATGCTACAACTATGGAACCGTAAGTAGAACTTTTTGATAGATCATTTCTTTTAGTACAGTTTTGCAATATTGATACGAAAATTACTTTCATCTTTTGCTCTTGAACAGTCCTGAAACACCGGGCAGTGCGCCGGCTGTTCCACAATCATCATCGTCATCATCAACCCCGTTTCGTTTTTCTAAAATAAAAAAGAAATTACGAAAATCTTTACGCCCCAATACGACTGATGGTCCCAAATTGATTTGCACGAATGAAACGAAAACAACAACAAACGACTTACCAGCTATGTCGGAAATGGTCTCCGATGTTGGGTGAGACGTCCGCGCGTGCTCGGTAACCGTTGCTATTGTATATGTTGCACGCGTATTTGTCGACATTGTTTTGGTGTATAGATGTTTAATATAATTACTAAACACAAACCAACGATTCTATCAGTCAAACACTAATCTACACATTTACTTTCTTTTCTAGTTTACGACGTGCAGCAACTGATACAAGCTTAGTTCCATCAGCGCATTTGATACATGATCAACCATTTCAACGTTATAATTTAGCAAAATTTCCATGTAGTCTAAAACGATTGCAAACAGGTTATGAGAAACTATTCGAAACATGTGTTTTGACTATTGGTTAGTGAAACAAAGATGCATAGAAGTGTCTCTAATTTCTGCTCTTCTAGATGATGACGATGAAAAATGGTGGACTAAAGTAGGTGCATGTAAATGGCTGAAATATGTGTCGAAAGCTTTACATGGTGCTGCATCTCTAGCGAAATTACTTGATTTTAAGAACATAGAATTAGCTGGTAAGAGATAGTTTGAAATCGACTGAAGTTTTTACTTGAATATGGTGTGTTTTTGAATAGGAAGCGATACTGATAACAATTGTCTAATCTCATCATTAATTCAAATCCTTCTGCGTCCGAAATGTCGTACAATAAAAGGTTTTTGTGAACTAATTGTTCGCGAATGGCTTATCCGTGGACATAAGTTTCGCGAACGTTTCGGTCAAGTCTTGTATGAAGCAAGTGGTTCTAGTGCTCAAGAAGTAAAGCTCTTCAACGTATTTTTTTTCTCTTCAAAATCAATTCATTTTCTTTCCAGTCACCGGTTTTTCTACTTTTTCTCGATTGTGTTTATCAATTACTTCGACAGAATCCTTTACAATTTGAATTCACGGAATATTTTCTACTCGAACTTTATCGTAGTGTTTGTTATTGTTATCATCATACATTTGTTTTCAATTCAATCAGCGAACGCGTCTATGCAATATATAATTGTCCGAGAAATCTTCTGGTTTTATCAGCATTCGATTTTTCTCTTTATCTCCATCCAAATGCATCTTGTTTGATAAGAAATTATGCGTCAGTCTCTTCTGATCAACCGAAAAAATCTCGAATCGAATCGCCAATCTATTATCCGCCATCAGAATCTCCTCAGCGACCTGCTCGAACTGTTTACTACCTCGAAAGACCGAAATCAACAAGTTCTATGTCCGAAGTTCAGTTAACAAATAACTTCCCATTACCCATTGCTGAACACTACGAATACGAAACGATTGAATCACCTCAATCATTTCCCGCCAATTTAACCGTCGATTGGCGAGTGTTCAATTTAGAACTATGGCCGAAATGTTACTGTCGATATGATCAAAAATATAAACCAACATACTACGAGCAATGTTTATCTAATGATATCGATTATTTCATAGAAAATCTTGCCAAAAAATCTCAACAAGCAGTCACCCTAGACACTTATAGTTATGTCTGTATCTTCTATACTACTCTTTCAAAAAATAGACTATTGCTTTTCACATTTCAGATTGGCTACGCTAATTCTTGGCACCCGCAAACACTTGATACTCGTGTGTAGAAAAGAAAACGACTTATGCAATAGAATATCTTTGGCATTTATGACTTTTTTCTGTGAACTACGCTCATTCATTCTTCCTAACTATAGTAGTACATACTCAATACGTGTGCTTTTCACTTTGCTGTATCTCAGACTTTCTCACATTGATTTGTACATACTTCTATTTACTCAAGTTATACACTTGTCACTCTTTTATCTTCTCATTTCAACAGTGACTTAAGCTATTCATTACGAACAACAAAAAACTTAAGAAATATTACATTAATGTCAACTTTATTTTAGATTTTTATTACTAAAAAAGAAAACAATGTCTTCTACGGAGTCCGACGACGAATCCGAACAGTCCATGACATCTCATCAGTATTCGACTCGTCCCGACTGGGCTGATGTTGTACCAATCGAACAAGACGATGGTCCCAATGCTGTCGTTCAAATAGCGTATTCAGATAAATTTCGCGAAGTATTCAACTATATTCGAGCATGCATGCACGCAAATGAAATGAGCGAACGAGCACTTGAATTGACAAAAGATGCTTGTTACCTAAACCCGGCTAACTATACTGTTTGGTGTTATCGCCGTAAACTTTTATACCATCTTAACTGTGATTTGAACGAAGAAATCGCTTTTGTTGGAAACATGATTCGTAATAATCCAAAAAATTACCAAGTAAAACTCGAGAGACGAAGTTCAATGGAGACATACATTGTTTTATTTAGGTCTGGGAACATCGTCGTATCATTGTGGAACGTTTAAGTCATCCATCGAATGAACTAGCTTTTCTTGCTGAAGTGATTCGGAGTGACTCGAAAAACTACCATGCATGGCAATATCGACAATGGTTATTGAAAACCTATGGACTGTGGGCAGATGAGTTGATGTATGTTGAACATTTATTACAAGAAGACGTTCGAAATAACTCCGCATGGAATCAGCGCTACTTCGTTATTTCGCATACGACCGGTTTTAAAGATGATATTATTGAGCGAGAATTAGATTTCGTCCTCAAAAGCATTGAATTCAATCCCGATAATGAAAGTGCATGGAATTATTTACGTGGCATAGCACGATTCCGTTCGACAAACTTAACGGATCAACGTCTATGGAAATTCTGTCAAAACTTGTACGAGAACAAATATCTTAAAGATGATTTTAACTGTCAACAATGGCGATTCTTATTCGCGTATATGATCGAGTTATTGGCTGATGATGACCGAGCGGACAAGCAAGAAGAGAATAAACGAATGATTACCGATCTTTGCGAAAGATTAGCGACGAAAATCGATCCGATACGAAAAAAGTATTGGCAGTATATTCAACAGCAACATAGCACTCAATGACACTTGACTCCTTTGATTTCCATATGATTGTTATCACCGGTTATGATCGCATTCGATCTCTTTTTCATTTACAGTTTTTTTTTCGAAAACAAAAAAGGGCATGATAGTACACCCTCTAAATCAAAAGCAAATAAAGAAGACAAAACCGAGAAACTGAAAAACAATTTTCAAATCAAATAAATATAAGAAATGCTCACAGCACTTATTTGTCTCTTCCTCGTCTTTTTTGTCAATGGATATACGACTGGTGATGGAGAGGCACAATATGTTGATGAAAATAATCAGAACGGTAGGTAAACATAGCAACTGATGGATCTGAATCGTGAATGTAACAACGAACAAAATAGAAAGAGCTTTCATTAGGATAGGATTTATCATTGAATGTGAATCTTTTTCGTTAGGCGACTTTGGTCTACGAAATTCGTCACGAGCTACAAATTTCAATACATTCTATAATGTAATTGCTCAGGACGGAGCTGACCCATGGGTTTATAAGCATGTAGATGGGTGGTATTATTTTACTCGAACAACTGGTGGTGATGTTCGTATCTGGCGATCACGTACTTTTACTTCCATAGATGCTGGCGATAGTCGAGTCGTATGGAGATCTCCAAATTCAGGTGCTGCCTGTCGAGCTGTTTGGGCACCCGAAATGCACTACATTCAATCTCGTTGGTATGTCTACACATATATATATATTGACATAAATTACTCAATTTGACCTGGGTTTTTGAAAGGTACATTTATTTTGCTGCTACAACTTGCGATGATGTCAATGAAAATCATCGTATGTTCGTTATTGAGAACACCAATTCGGACCCATTCGTCGGTTCCTTCACTTGGAAAGGACAAATAACTGATGCGACAAATAAATGGGCTATTGATGGCACCGTACTCGAACTTCCTTCTAGCCAACTCTACTTTATTTGGTCCGGTTGGCAAGGTGATGTTAATGAAAGACAGATCTTATACATAGCTCAAATGTCGAATCCGTGGACAATTAGCAGTGCGAGAGTGGAAATTGCACGACCGACATATACATGGGAAACCAATCACAAGCCCTATATTAACGAAGGCCCTCAAGTAACTATTCGCAATGGTATTATATCTCTTGTTTATTCTGCATCTGGCTCATGGACAAATGAGTACTGTCTTGGTTTGATAACTGCCTCGGTTAATAGCGATCTAATGAAAGCCAGTTCCTGGCAGAAACGCGTGAATCCAATCTTTCGCTCGGGTAATTCAATTTATGGGCCTGGTCATCAAAGTTTTACCAAATCTCCTGACAATCGAGAAGATTGGATAATCTACCATTCAGCACGTTATAGTGGTTCAGGTTGGACTCGACAGGTTCGCGCACAACAATTCACATGGAATGCTGACTCAACTCCAAATCTTGGTTCGCCAGCCAATCCGAATACTCCAATACGCATTCCATCTGGCGATCAACTACGAGACCGTTACGAAGCCGAACATGCCCGTCTGCTGAATGGTCCTTTTGCACATGCACACCCAAGCGCATCGAATGGTCTTAAAGTAGGCTATATTGATTATCCTGATAGCATCGTCGAATTTACTGTACATTGTGTTCAAGCTGGTTCATACGTTATAGTAATTCGAAATGGAAATGGATCAGCAGGAAATGCACGTGCAACACATTGGTTATCGATTAATAATGGCAATCAAATGGAAATATCGATTGTTTATAGTGGATGGGACATGTGGGGTACAAGTATGGTTCGAGCGACTCTTAAGCAAGGTGCAAACACGATAACCTTTAAAAAAGGAACGAATTATGCTGAAATCGATTTTATTGATGTCTTTCTTGATGCATAGTACTATCTCGAATCGATGTTGAAATAAAAATTTAGAAATCCTTAAGGCTATCTACTTCAGTATATTTCGTTATAAATCTCACATAGTTTTGTCGTACGAAAAACTATCTCGTGAAATGTTCATTTGACCTTGCAATACCGTGATTGCATGTCCACGTAACCAAACACGTTTATTCTGTTGATCCAATTCACATTCAACATGTCCACCGCGATCACTTTTTTGATAACCACGAAGAAGCGATTTGTTCAGCAGTTGAGACCAATAAACAGCCAGAACAGTATGCGCACTGCCCGTGACCGGATCTTCGAGAATACCATTCCATGGAGCAAAATACCGCGATACGAAATCTTCGGTCGTGTTCGTTGAGTTACTCGTTAGAATGATACCGCGTATAAATGGTTGTATCGATGGATCAAATCGAATTTCCGTTAGACTTTCCTGGGGTTTAATATCATCATTGAGAGCAGATAACTCAATCAGGAGTTTTTTTGTTCGTCTACATAATTGCGTAGCTAGTACTCGTTGTGTTACATTCAGTTTAGATTTAATTTCATCTATAATCTTAGCATTAAGTTCAATGGGTTGAGGTTCGCCTTGAGGAAAGTCCATTTGTAAGCGACCTTCTTGATCGCATTTTTTCACTTTTAATTCGCCGACTTTTTTCGTTTCAAAGATTAGTTCATCGACCGATGAGCTTTGAAGAAATTGTTCAAACAGAATGTGAGCAGTGGCTAATGTTGCATGACCGCACAGATCGACCTCATTCGTAGGAGTAAACCATTGAAGAAAATAACGACCAGTTGAAGATGAATCATTCGCTTTGGTAATAAATGCCGTTTCGGATATATTCATTTCAGTGGCGATGTTTTGAAAAAGTTTATCCAGTTTTGGTGAGCTCGGTACATCTTGAAATGAAGTGCAAACTCCAGCTGGATTTCCTTTGAATAATTCATGTGTAAAAGAATCAACAGTAAAGATAACAGTCATGATTGAAATAGTGTGAAAATAAACGAATAGATAAATGTATCGTTATTCATTCAATCATAGGAAAGGATGAAAATAATCCAAATATGTCCAATGGCGACACCTGAGGATGGCTTTTACGTGAAGATACACAGAAGGAAAGATTTTGGTCATCATGTAAACCAATGATTTTTCATTCAGACTTTTTTCTCCTCTTCTCTTCCCTTCTTTCGTTTTGTTCACTCACTTTCGAATTTGTTCATGAGAATGTTATCGAACAAGACATCGTCAGCTGTTCGCTCAGCTATCAATGCAATTCAACATTACAAAGTCCTCAATATTCTAACGCACGACTGTTTCGAAACAGCACTTGAAACCGAACAAAAAATATCAACGGAAAAGAAAAGTATATATCACAGAATTCACGATGAATTCCTATCTACGCCAGTCCTACCTTCATTTGCCTTCTAGATGATTCTCCATTGCATGGACGACCGATCTTAATCAAAGATAATTTCTGTTTACGCGATACATTAACAACATGTGCTTCGAAAATGTTGGCCAATTTTCGTCCGCCATATACAAGCACTATCGTACAACGATTAATTGATCATGGTTGTATTATTGTCGGAAAAACGAATATGGATGAATTTGCTATGGGGTATATTGAACGTCATTTATAAAAATTTTGAACATATCCTACATTAACTCTAGATCTTCTGTTCAGAACAGCAAGTTGGGGTGCATTTGGACCGGTTGCTAATCCGTGGAGTTTAACGAAGACTATGGCTACGAACGAGGAAACAAGTAAAACGGTTTTGCATATAGCCGGAGGAAGTTCAGGAGGAAGCGCGGCTGCTGTTGGAGCAAATTTTGTATCTATGTATGAACAGAATTGATAGGCTTGAAAAAAGAGTATCTCATTTGCTTTCATCGATCATATTATTTCAGAGCAGTTGGCTCAGATACAGGTGGTTCCATACGAAATCCAGCTGCAAGATGTGGCTGTTATGGATTTAAACCTTCCTATGGTTTGCTTTCTCGGCATGGTTTAGTTACCTTAGTTAATTCATTCGATGCGCCTGGTTTTTTCGCTAGAAATATTGATGATCTAATCTATGCAACGAGTAAGTTCTATAGTGAATTTCTGCTGACAATTTTCATGGAGATTGTCTCAAAATTTTAGATGCTGTTGCTGGTTCCGACGGTGCTGACGCGACTCTATCATCAAAACCATTCCAAGCACTGAAAACATCATCAGAATCATCAAAAGAAAAGAAAAGAATTGTCATAGGACTGCCGGATGTAAGTACTCTATCTTCGTATTTATTAATCATTTGCAGAGCAATTGATAGGATTATGATATTCGCGCCTTATCAACGGAATATCGCTCATGCTGGCAAGATCTCGTGCATCAGTTGACTGAAACAGGCGAATTTCTATTCCGAAGAGTTCAAATACCACACAAACCGTACGCTAATGCGGCTTATACAATTCTAAGTTCGTCGGAAATAGCTTCGAACATGGCTCGATACGATGGAATTCGATATGGTAGAATATTCGTTGAATTCGGACTTGAAAAGTTTCCCGTTTGAACATTACAGGTCACCATACCAAAAATATTGATGAGAGTAAAGATACCTATGAGACAATTTTGAAAAAAACACGTGATGAAAGCTTTGGTGAACGAGTTCGCGGTCGCATTCTTGCTGGAAACTATTATTTACTTGAAGAGTGAGTGAGAATCAGTTATTTATTGTTTAGGTTGTGAAAAGAATATGTTGTGTTTCATTAGAAACTATGAGAAATATTTCGTTCAAAGTCAACGTGTTCGACGTGCCATTGCTAATGACTATAGAAAGTTATTTGAAGAAGATAAAATCGATTGTCTATTAACACCAGTTGTCTCTGATGATCCAATAACATTGGCTGAATATGAACAATCAAATGAAATCTTTAGCGATAACGATGGCTTTACAGTCGATGCCAACCTAGCTGGTAAATAATCTTTGTAACATTCGAAGTAACTCTGAATGAAAACGACGAATCTTTTTATTAGGTTTACCGGCACTTAGCTTTCCAGTTCGAATATCGAGTAAAGGCTTTCCGATTGGTCTACAAATCATTGGTCCATTCATGCAAGATCAAGCGCTTCTTTCCATAGCTCAGCGTATCTGTTCAACATATCATTTTCCTTTTCTTGATCTCAGTACTCAAGTGTAGAATCTGTTGTTTTTTTTTGGCAAAGCAATAAAACGAAAGAAACAAATGAACACAACGTAATAATTAGCTTGAAAAGTGTATGTGTTTTTCATTGTTAGTGAGATCTTTGGCGCGATGAATCATCAAAATTAAATCTGATCATGTGGTACAATAACGCCCATTACACAAATCCACAGGCGGTAATAGATAGATGAAAAAGCCATTGCAATTCATAACTTCTATTTGTCTTTCAATTAAAACGACACTTTGATAAACGCTAAAACATATTGTTGCGTTCATTGAAGTTCCTGGCGTTGTCGGCATTGTACCGTTGAACCAACCTACTACATATGCGCCACATGCAGGTGGAGCAGGTGATAATAGAGGAATTGTGGTACCGCCAGCGCCAACGAACCGTATCCACGACCCATGAGTAGTTGCATTGAATATTTCTGACTGATCGCAAACGCCGTAAACTGTGGTCTGAGTGACACTTCGTGTGGGATCATTAATAGTTGTGTACGATGAACAGGGCAAACCAGTTTGACTCCCTATACTCACTGTACTTCCCATATATGACGACGCTACCGTTGATACTAAAACAGGAGCGCGGAGACGTATAACACGAAACCAAAGAAGAAAAGGTACTGACATGAACTTGTGTTACTGTTTTCTGATGATGAACTATTTTCACGAGAATTAACAGTGCCAATGATAACTCCGATAGTTATTGCTACCACAATGATAATTAAAACAATAATGATAAACGTAATAATTAGAGCTCGAGTGCTACAAAATATAGTTTCAGTCTCGTCGAATGATCTAAAGATAGCCCAGAGTTGAAGTTCTATTAATCGATCTGTTCTTACTCATCTATGGAAATGTCGCGTATTGAAGAACTCCCAGTTCGTTCTTCAGAACTGAATATTTGTGGCTCAATTGCTGTTGAAGCTTGACCCTTCGGATATTCAAATGCTTGTTGTTTACTATAGCGTGCATTATAATAAAATCGAACGATTTTATTCATCGGTGCACGCTTTTGAGTCGTTCCTTGTTGAGTAGATGGATGACGAACGTCAAAGTTTTTGATAGCATTCATTCTTTCAATCTTATTTCTTCCTATTTGTGTACGATGCGCATGTACTTATATACATTGTAAACTGCATGTATTGAATTGAGTGAAAACCTATACAAGACTGTGTTATTAAAATGCTCTTTGATGAATTCGGCTCTTGATTTCGTATGATTTATTGTATTTTTAGCAATGCCTCTCAATGTTCGTGTTTACAATAATCCACTGTGCATATAAAGCAACAATGTGATAGAACATATGTTAATGGAAAAATATGTAAATATTGTTGGTAATTTCGACAACTGTGCTAAACAAAAATCAAGACGCACATCGTTTTTGAGAAACATGTTCTGAATGTGTGCAATGTCATAAACATCTGTACTGTAAGTTCTTCAAAAAAATTCGAGACTCGACGAAAGCCTTATGTTATGAATGATGATTCATACAATAATAATATTGTCAACAGAACACATGATTGTAAAATCGGTCAATAACGTCCCACACGTTGTCATTTTCGTTAACAGATGTATGATCATATAGAATTTTTATCATTATAAAAATACTTGATGGAGAGAATAAATATCAAACAGGTTAGAGACTTGTTAAAAATGAAACAATGTAAATTTGATTTGCATTTTCTGTATTTTTTGTATAAAGATTTCAATTCCGTTGATTGATCGTATTGGATTATTGATAGACAAATGTCAATATTTTTGCACGGACTATGTTCAATTTCGTTTTCCTGCCTGCCGTGATCATTGACCTGTAGATAAAAATTATGTAATCAGACTCAAATCCCAAGAACTTTTAACTTGATCCTAAATCAGCTGACTTTACTATGATATTTCCAGTCCTCAACGTCTTCTCCTGCTATAGACTACCATCAACAATGCTTATTGTACTGTGATAATCACAAATCTATATATAGTGAATAATCGAATATCGACATATTCGACATTAGTGTAAATTGATAAACTTTGCGAATTGTTTTTATTCAAGAAACTTCTTTTGTATTTTGAAACACTTCATAATAAAGTTTGTTTTACAGTGTAGAGAAAGATACGGTGTGCATTATCATCATGATCATCATCAACAACAACAACGGTATCTTTCGAAATATGTGTGATGGCCGTGGTCTTTTTCGTTTTTTTTCTTCTTCTCTCCTCTCTCTCTCTCTATAAAATATTAAAAAAAAACGTTGGTGGGCCGAACAAGAAAAGGTTATCTAACATAGATGTAATGTGATGCGCAACAGATTATTATATACATCACTCGTTTTTTCTTCGTTATAGTTGTGTGATTCAGCAGTGAAAGCAAAAAACTAACCACATATATTAACTCTTCTTTGGATATTCAACAATGGCAGGAGCAAAGCGATCCGTAGATTTAAGTAGTGCAGACATTCAACAAGCATGGCAAGATGTTAGAAATGATGGTGCAGATACGAATTGGTATAGAAAAATCGAAAACAAGTCTTGAGAAAAGAAAGGTATTTACTTATTGTATCATTTAGGATTTTATTGACGTATGCTGATAATGGTGACGTGGTACTTAGTGGCAAAGGTACAGGTGGTTTGACGGAAATGAAAGAACAGATGAACAGCAATCAAGTTTATTTTGGCGTAGTACGTGTCCGAGCTGTTGACGATCATGGAAGTAAACGTGCAAAATTTGTTTTTATTACATATGTTGGTGCAGGTGTCGTAAGTATTGTTTTTGACTTGAATTCGAAAGAACAAGTTTCTGTGAAATATGCCTTTCGAGCGTTTTCAGCCTGCCATACGCCGTGCTCGTGTGTCAACGCATAAACCTGAATTCGAAAGATTGTTCAATGGTTATCACATCCAAGTCTATGCGAATTCTGAAGACGATCTGTCAGAAGATGCAATCACATCATCATTACAGGCATGCGCTGGTGCACATAAACCACAAGCCTATGAATTCTCCTAAGTTCTATGCCTTATTAGTTTCTTTTTCTTCTTCTTCTTCTTCTTCTATTGATTTGGCTGTTGACGTCTTTGTTACACATTGATATTTTCGTATATGTAACAGATCAATCGATTTTTTGACAATTATAATAGAAAAATAAAATCAATATTTCATTGATAAAACTTGTTTGAATTTTCTCTTGGTCATCTACCTATGAGTAGAATAAACGTGTTATCGCAGTGTATTATCCATCAGATGCTTTCAGATATTTACAGATGGCGTTATATGTCAATTCAGTTTTTCTATATCGTTATTTATTGGAACGCAGGAAAGTACAATAAAAACACGAGTTGAAGAATCGTGATGCAGTCAATCACGTTTCGTTCCGAATTTAAATTGTGCGATGTAAAGAATTTTCCTAGTTCCGTCGCGAATCTTCAGAGAAAATGGCTTCATTCATAAGTCGTGTTTTTGGAAAAACGACCTCGTCATCGTCGTCGAAAAAGAATGCTACGCCAAGTATTAATTCTCCAATACAATTATCGAATTCCACAGCTCCTATAGCTCTTCTTGATCTTCCGTACGTTGATTAAATCTTCTCTTGGAATCTACTATTCAGTCAATTTTCGTTTTTCGTAAACTAGACAATGGGTGCCGCCAGAATTCAATCGCGATAGTATTCGTCTTCTGGTTTTCTTCGACAGTGATGATACTGGTTTGCAAATTATATTCGATTCAAAAACGCTACGTATCGTTCCACCAATTGATAATGAGAATTCAGGTGCTAGGACATCAACAACAGTGAATCCGTACGCAACAGCATCCGGGATTTCATCAACAATGGTGAGAATGAAATTTATTTGACATTTCTTGGCATATCTCATGTCTTGATTACCAACTTGTAGAACTCAGCAAGTAAACCTCCAGCAGGTCCAGGTGGTGCTCGTGCGCGTCCCGCTATAACGCGGTTCACTCATAAAGGGAAACAATATGAAGTAAATTAGGCATTAATCGTTTTGATCGTTCTCATTCGTTTCATTTTAGCTATTGAAAGCGTCCAATGATACACGTAGCTATGCTGACTACATATTCGGCACTATGCCATTACTACATAAAGGTACTGGAATGAAAATTCACACAAGCAAGTAAGTTTCGTTTTAAATACTGTTCTGCATATTAGAATCGAAATTTCATTTATAGATCACCGCTACAAATCATGATGAGTCGAGTATTTGCTATGAAAGCAGCTGACCGGTAATCGATGGGTTTGGCTACAAATCTTACGGTCTAAGTCATTTTTCTGCTTGATTTTTTTCAGTCCTGATACACTGGCCAATATAAGTGTTACATCTGAACCAGATTCAGCACCAGTCAATCCTCTAAATCCATTCATATTGCCAGGTTTTGGCCGATCATGTACGAGATTGAATATCTTCGACTGTTTCTTTCTATTCTTATTGGTATTGACATTTTAGCCAGTTCGGGTGTCAGTGTTGCTTCGTCGACTATATCAAGCATTGATGTTCTCGGTGAAGATCTAACAGCTCAGAAATTCGGTCGACTGTATCGTCGATGGCTAAAATTCACTAATCGAACTATGAAACAACATCCTCGACAAGTAATCAGAGATTATCATTATATAAAACGATCTGTTCGTTTCTAGCCTGGTCGTCGTCACCGTCGATGTATCGGTGCAGCATTTATGGTTATGTTTCATCCTGATGATACAGCTAAATACAAGTAAGATCTGAGTTTTCTTCATAAAAAAGAATTCTTCAATTGATCAGTGATTTGTTAATAGGCATTTCGAAGAATTTTTCTGTACACATGCACCATTGATTGAGAATCATTTTCAAAAGATAATGGCAACAGCAGAAGCGAATATTCACGATAGAAATGCGGTAGCTGCTGCTCTGCTGGAAGTACGATCATGAAACAATGTACTTACAGTCTCAATGTAGTCAAATGTTCTTTTTCTAGAAACTATTCGTTTTTCGAGATGATATCCACACACTATATACACGTCCTCGTCTACTATACCCAGCGTGGTATATGTTAACACAGGAGCAGCTGACGATGAGTAAACGACGTGCGTTAGCTCAACAATTGTGCTCAATTATTGATCTATTCACGACACCAAAATATGGCGAGTAAGTTTAACTAGGCTCCCGAGAATATTTACAATTAAACATACAAGAGAATTTCTTCTTTGTTAGCTTTCTCAATTGTGTCCTATCAGCGGTGCTTAGCTATCAATTATCCTGGTTATCTACAGTTTCGCCATCACTTACTAAATCAAAACAACAAGTTTCATTCAAAGCCAAAGCAGATTATGTAAATAAAAGAGACAACGTCCTCTCGGCTGATGCATTGTCCCATCTTTCTTTTTCCTCTCTAGGTTCATTCATTACAAAATTTTCTTCAGTACAGCCCTTTATGGGGACAGTTGATGTAAGCAATCGTTTATTATATAACATTCAACGAATACTCTTGTCTATTTAGAGACCTTTTCAGCGCCTATAGTCAACCTCCATACATTTGTCGAACAGTTCTCGTCGGTAGTGATTCATCATTACTCACTCGTTTAATTTATCTATTGAGTTTTTTCATACGTCCAAGCTACTTGACATATACAATCCCGAATAGCAATTTATCCGATCATCATGACGAACAAAATCGTTCTTATAAGAAAATCCGTTTGTACATCGATGAATTGATTGCTGAGTCAACCCAGATTCAAGACATTGAACCATATTCACCTGTGCACAGTATTCATGATGAGACTGAGGAGCAAAACTTCGAAGATGATATTGATATTTTATCCGGTGATGAGTCTGCACATGACAATAATACAACAACAACTACGAATCAAACAACATCACTTGCTGAACCGAAGGAATTTTATCAATTAACATTTACATCTGATGATCTTGAAAGTACTAGTGTCGATGAACATGAAATATCACTACTGTTGGATTCATTAGTAATGCATATCGATCAAATCATTATCAATGAATCTCGTGCAAAACTTCAGTAGGAACATTCGGCTTGTTTTGTTTTCCATTGTAAATTTCTGTTCGAATCTTTCTCAGATCACCTGTCAATTCGGTTGGCACAGTTCGCGTGACAACGGCCTCTCCCGTTAAACCAATTGTGAATTCTCCACCGTCGAAAATCCTAATGTCTCTTCCATTATTTGAACCTAATCATCTTGGTCATGAACCTATACATATTAACAATGATTATCACATAGATTTAGCTTTATCGTTGATATCATCAGTCAGTAAATCCTATTCACCTGATTTCATACTACAAGCAATTGAAACATCTCATGTAAATGATATTATACATTCGATATGCACTCAGCATGCATCTGATATATCAGAAACGGGTGGTTTATTCCTCGATGGTGAGCAAATCGATACTTCAATAACAATATTAATCAATATCGATGATTTAACCGTCAATCTCTATTCCAGTAAACATAATGATGTCGCTCGACGACAAGAACGTACGACATTGATTCAGCCGTTGATTGATAACGCGCATTTAGCTAAACAATTACTACCAGCTGATTTCGTTCTTTTGAATATGGAAGACAGTTTACAAGAAATTTATTTTCAAGCTCTAGCAATTCTGAAATATATGAAAGCAAATAATAACTCGGTAAGGTCATTCACATATTTTCATATGAACTCTACTCGCAATAACAAGCTGGACTGATTTTGAATATAAATAAAACCAAAACGATGGTTTTTGCAGACAGGAATATCGACAACAGTATACAAATAGCAGGAAGCACCATAGAAAACGTAGGAGTTTGAATATCTAGGCAGATTGCTGACGTGGGACAATAACTGTTCAGAGGAAATAAAAAGGAGAACAGGAAAAGCGACAGGTTCAATGGCTTCTCTGAAACACATATGGAATAGCAAGAAATTGAGGATAGAAAACAAGCTAAGAGTTCTAAATACATGTGTTTTCAGCGTCCTATTATACGCATCAGAGACTTGGACTCTAAAAGAAGCAGACAGGAAAAAATTACTGGTTTTTGAATTGAAATGTTACCGACGAATCCTAAAAATAGATTGGCAAGATATGGTACGAAACGAAGATATCCGAAAAGGATATCAAGAGAAGAGAAAACTCAGGTTATTCGGCCACATCTGTAGAATGGACGATAGTATATTACTAAAACATGTAGTATTTGGTAGAATAAAGGGCAAGTCTCGGCGAGGGCGTCAATGTAGAGAGTGGCTGATGACATAACAGAGTGGTTTCGACGCAGTGGACAGGATCTGTTCCATCTTGCGCGCAAGACCGACAAGCGTGGAAAAATCTGATCCCGTAAAATGGTTGGCTCCAACGGGCGCTAAGCCTATGGGAGATGATGATATACTCGCAATGTGATGAATCATAGAAAAAAGACGTTGAAAACAGATGCCAGCTTGTGTTCGATCGTGATTATATCGACAAATTGATTCTGTATTTAGGCGTACAGTCAAGAAAGTGTCAGTTCTTTCGGTGATTCAGCGTCAACAACCAGTATGGCTAGTGGTGATACCGATGACAAGAATAGTCGAGCAACAGGTCACACAATCACGGACTTGTCTCCTCAACCATTAACAAATCCATCCATGACAAGCGAATCACTATATGCAACAGCTATTGATAATAGTTCTGAATTGGTACAAAACGTTCTGCGAAGATTTCAACTGCAACGATCGGATTATATGTTTCTGAAGAACATCTTGCGAGTTCTTGAAACTGAACAATTGCAAGTGATTGACTGAAGAAAGCTTTGAGAAAAAACCTTGAAATACCATTTTTCGTTATTTCTTTTATATAATCAACATAGTTTTTGTACTCAGGATAGTTTGTGGATGTAAAATATATTTTAAAACATTGAACATCAAAGCTCAATGATATACAAGAGAAAAACAGAAGTTTTTTCTTCTATCAGATGACGAATCCGTTTTGCCTTAATGAATTCTATTTGACAAAGACGATTTATCAATCAACACAATCAATCGGTGTGAAGCTAGCACGAAGGAGCTAGCACGAACAAACGATATGTTAGGTAAAAACTTTTTTACTAAGTATGTCCCGTCCATGCAAGCTACACCATTCGACTCAGAATTTAATTCTGCATCGAATGGTGGTACTTTTATTCACCGGACAAACTTTGGAAAAATTATATCTGGATTATAAATAGACATAAAGGAAACGAACAAAGATATAGATAGAAAATTTTCCAAAGTTTGTCCGGTGAATAAAAGTACCACCATTCGATGCAGAATTAAATTCTGAGTCGAATGGTGTAGCTTGCATGGACGGGACATACTTAGTAAAAAAGTTTTTACCTAACATATCGTTTGTTCGTGCTAGCTCCTTCGTGCTAGCTTCACACCGATACACAATCACCGTTCGTTAATATTGAACTATATAAATCATAATATTTACTATCATCGTCTTCAACAACAGCATCGGACATATGCAATATTCAACCAGGTTTTGGTACTATTACGCAAAGTATTGTTCCAAAGTTGCCGTGTTAGATCAAAGTGTTCCAAAAAAAGCCCGGTTTATCAATACGTTTCTTGCTAAACTTTTCATTGATGTGAACATATTGCATGCGCTTCTTTTGAAATCATAGAGGAAAACATTCATTTGTACGAGCGTTATATACGCCAAATACTGTTATTCGCTCGTTGAGAACTTTCTTCCTAGGATCTTTGTTGCTCGTCTGATTATCTATTTCTTGTCAGTTTCCTTCTTGTTCTTGATTTATATGTCAGAAATATCGATACTGTTTCAAACACCAATTACTATTAAGTGCTTGAAGAGTAGTGGAATTACGAAATGATCGTGACAATTTTCCTAAATAATTTATTGAAAATATTATTATTACAATGTTAGTCTCTAGACGTTGCTAGTCTGTTGTTGCGAGGGTGATGATAAGAATATATTCATATGTATAAATCGCTCATGAATATGACCTCCATCAGGGAAATATATTATTCTCTCTGTTCGGCTTGCTCCATGTCGAACAGAATAGTTGACTAAAATTCTCATCATTCAGGTAAGGTCAAGAAGAGAGGAAAACAAACATCTGTATTTTGTCAACTGCAGGAAATTAGTTTGTCAATAAATAAGATTAAACGTTAGAAATGCCACTCGTAAAACTGACTTGTCTCGAATTGATAGAAGTCTAAGACTAAATCGATTTCTTCATCGTTTCTTGAAGGCGTATACTTTTATCCGATGAAATATTAGTACAATATCAAACGCACTTTTTCACAAGGACCCCTTTGTTAGTAATCTAATCTATCAGAAATGAATGAAATCATAAGTCAGCATAGTATGTATTGCGTCATTTCAAATGCGAAGTTTTTCCAAACATGACGTTATGTACTTTTATTAACTCAGTTACAGTCAATGATGTCGTACACATGCGAGTTTATTTGAATAAATATCACGTCGTTCACTTAAATGTCTTCTCCTGTCAGGTAGGAGGAATGTTTTTATATTAGTGTTCTAGTAACACAATTTGATTTGTTTGACGTAGTGCATGGCAAAACGAGATTTCACTTCCACTTTACTGTTCAGACCAATCTAATTTTAACATTCTTGGTAATCCTTCAAATGGTACCGTTTTAGATTAATGCGAACAAAGAATTCCTAGAACATGCTTAACATCGCTTTTTTACTTTTGAGATTCCAATGTGTTGACTTTTAAACGAAGTGGATCGACCTGCAGAGCGGAGAAAATTTATAAAAAAACGCAAATAATCTTTTCCTACGACAAACACGATAGGACACGTCCTGTTTGTACGTAACATGTGTTACATCAATTAGTGTTTATTAAATTTTTCATGCTCGGATAAACGTCAATGCTTCTAGCACTTTGGAAATATACCCCGATCACTTCAATATTGCATTTAGTTTTCCAACATCTCCCTAAAAGACAATCTGCAGAGACACGGATATTCAGACCACTATTGATGAACATTCTCTACATCTCCCTGTTGTACATAGTCCGGTTCCAAGACATGCTTTACTTAACATACGGAATAGAAACATGTTTTTTTTTCAAATATTAACTTGCCGATACTCAAGATCCTCGCTTTCGTAATATCAGACGATATTCCGTCTAACATATGTTGTGTTGTTTTCTCGGGCATTTCCAAAATCAATATTATCTTGTTTTCAACTGTGATTTCATTGACAGAGACTCTATGACGTGTTTTATCATTTGACTTCTCTTCAGCGTTGTTACGAAGTTTAACAATGCAGAACATTCGACGAAGATTTGAGTTTCAAAAGATTGAATCATGTGCTCTTGAGACTGAACAACTGTAAAACATTTATTTTGTAAGTACATTGAGATGTCATTTTACTTGATTTGTTTCACATTGGCAAGATAGTTTTCCAAAACACTAAATATAAAAGAGATTACTCTCTTTTGTCTATCAAATTCCAAGTATCATTATATACAATAGAGTCATGAAAACAAGTTTTTCTTAGTGTCTCATGACATGCTAACAAGTTAACCAGCGGATGTGTTTCAACACTGATGAATTCTTTGAAGAAAATGAAAAACTCGTTCCTAATATATATGTCAAATGGGTAACTATCTATCGGCAACAATTCGTCTCGTGTTATTTTTATTCACGAAAGATTACAGAAGTTAGAAAAAGGCAAATAACAATAAGTAATCAGAGAGAATTAAGAGTGAGATGTTGATCAACTGATCTTCAATTCTTTGCTGTTTTGTTTTTAACAAGTACATCAAGATATATTACACGATTGTATGACTTCCAACGAAAAAGAAGAAAAAAGATTCAGTGATATCTTGACTTTAAAAGAAAATGTCGAATTTCAATTGTTTGTTGTTTCGAATGAGATTTTCTTTATTATTTTCTAAGTTTATGCACAAAAAGCATTTGAATGGCATCTTTGAAGCATGTTTCCCGCTCTTCACGTGTAAACAATTCTCCGCATCGTTTATACGCAGCAACAAGTGGATTCCAATGCGGTCGATTATTGCGACGTTGTGGCAATGGTTTGACTGAACGGACTCGAAGTGAATTCGAAGATGCCCATACTGGCTCTTCTCCCAAGTTCGACGAAGGTAATGCCCATAACGGTAACTGAGCACTGTTGTCGTATGTGTTTTCATTGAGATTCACATCTTCATTATCATGTCCAAGATATTTCTGAAGTAATTCTTGATTTAATTCATCATCAATGGTAGATGATACTGGTTGACGTAATGAGTTCGCTCGCTACAAGTGAAGATGGGTATGATCGATTGGAAGAGAGAAGGAGGATTGACTTACGTTATCATTCAATGCATAGATTCTATAAAGTGAAACAGATTGAACAAGTGTGAGAAATAGAACGAAACCACGGATTGAAATTGGTAACAGAGCCATTTGTATTGTTAAGATGATGAAAGAGAAGGAGACTGGTATCTAGAACAAAGTTTTTCCACAAGTGAACACTGAGAACTACGTATCCTTGACAAAACAAGTAGGAAAATGTGAAAAGGAGAAGAAGAAGAAGGAAAAAGAATGCCTACGCATCTCTTAACGTGCTGAATGGTATAAATAAGAATTAGAAAAGAGAAGAGAAACAAAGAGTAAATATAGAAGAGAGAAGACCATGTTATAGATTCTCTGAATGTAAAAAAAGGAACAGTGAAACCGTATGATGGGAGGGAAAAAACGGCGATGACGTATTAGCATAAACAGTCAAAGCCATGTAGTTCTCCTAATTGTAATGTCACGATTTTTGCTCCTATTGTAGAAATATTTTATGTGTACTAATTTATATTGACATTCATTTCGGCTTCTGACGCCATACGACTTTGAGAAATACATCCTCATCATCAGATTGACTCGTTTTACATTTCTTCGCTCGAGTCGATCGAACCAATGTCTTTTAAGCATAAAGCGACTCTAGTTAACAACGATGGCGAAAGTGAGAAATTAATAATGCGTATATACTTATAATGAATCAGTCATCTGACATCTCTCCTCCATTCGTCGTTTGTTCATAAATTGGTTCAAAATATTTATGTATAGACCTTCCGGTGCACAGGCGGCTGAAAAAAAAACCAATAAGCGGATGTGCTCCAAGCATATTAGTTTACATTCTGTATCAAAAAAAAGAGAAACAGGACTAACACACACACACAACATCTATTAATAAATATTGAGAAAAGAATCTGCTACCTAATCTCGCTTTTTGTAAAGAAGTTTCATCAAAGACTTGTTATATATTATACTTCGTTTAATTTGAGCTTACGCGATATACTAGTGTTGCTTTCGTCTGAAATTTTAGTAGATGAAAGACGCAATAACCTGTCTAGAGTTCGAAATTATATGAACTTGTTGTCTATAGTCCCACATTGTTTTGCTGATCAATCCTATTTAGTTAAATATACGTTGACAAGAAGAGCCGACCAGCTGTATCGTGAAATGAGTCGAATGTATTGCTGGAATCGATGAAACAGTACAAAACATAGGTATATTTTATATCAATATAAAGTGATTTTTCTAGACATCGATATGAGAGTGATACTATTGAAAATCCTGTTTTCAACAAACTTGATTCATTTTCAAATAACATTGCAAACACTTCTCAACCTTTTCTTTGTCTTGGTCTGTTAATAAAACAAAATAAATATTGTAAATCGATAAGACGTAATGAAATGATCATTCATCACAATGATAGAAATAGTTTTCAAAAGAAAACATTCTTCAAATACTTCTTCGTAATCAAATGAAAAGAACACTTGAGATCGTGTTGACCAACTCAAACGATTTATTGAATATTCTCCCCCCACATACGGTATTTAATTTCTATAGGTAAATATTATTAAAACAAGTGAACGTCTTTCTTTGCCGGTGTAGTTTAAAATAAGAAAATGCCATTTCCCGTTCTCAACAGAATAACATTTCAGATTGAGTAAAGAAAGTAGGCGGAATAAACAACGTTGGCACACCGCATTGCATTAGATTTATGAAATTGTTATTTCCTCATACATGATTTGATAGTTGATGAACATTTTGTCTTTAGAAAATCATGTAATATACAACTCATGTATTCAAAATGTTAATCGAGCTAGAGGCTATTGTTGCTCTATTTGGAACGAACCTACTGACGTATCCAATCTGCATGCTTTTACACATAAATGATCTTGATAATGATACGGAAGTAGTAATTTCAGAAGAAATTGACTATTCAACGAATTTACGGTTGAGGTGATTTAATATAGATGCTTTTAAATAGATTTCTTTCGCATGCTTAATAAATGGCAGAACGATAAGTAATAAATCTATTGGCGTTATCAGTACTTATATTCGAGAGGAGAATGCGTCCTTTCAACATATTAAAGAGAACATCTTATATATAGCCAGTCTGTTCCTGTTTTTTTTTTTATTTTTATAAAGAAGATGACGTAAAGCACAGGCACGAATAAGTTCTTTCATCAATTAAATCAAGCTTACATAGGAATAGTTAAACATTCAGCATTGTACTTAGAAAATACTCTCCTGGCATAAGATGCTCTTATTTTAATCTTCTGAAATTGCCTACTCTCTAATCTAACGTCACTCACTGACTAAAATAGCTCATAACTCACGTTGTCGGGTTTTGTGTGTAAATATATCGTAGTTCAGTAATTGGAAATGACGCTCTAAAGATTTAAATTGAGCTGCATGACAGCTAATATCTCAAGAGAACATTCGAACTTTCACACTCGACTTCAATGACCTTTAAATACAATTAGCATTTCCCAATGAAGACCAGTTCACTTGACATTTCTAAAACTTGTGTCTTGTACGTAGAAAAAAAAAAGAGATTTTCCTCTGGATAAAACAATACAACATCAATTCTGCTTCACTTTCTTCGTATTCATCTTTGAGTTGTCGTCTGCAGATATAATCAGCGCATGACATAGAAACATTAGGAAATAGTATTTACTTGACGGAATAATAATTATGATGTAACACTACTTGAGCAAATTACTTTTGATGATTATTTCTCCGCATCTACCTAACTGAGACAGCATTTTTTAAATGAAAATTCAAACCAAAAATCATATTTTACGTCCTTCATCACACAACAGCTTGATAGTTAGAAATTCATTCAAACAAAATATCTGATATTTTTATTATGTAAGAATACAAGATATTACAAAGAAAATATCTGATTAAATTCGAAGATTCTCGTTTTCATGACTATATGTTGAAAGACTTAATTGATGCCGGTCGATAAAATTTCGAAATCAGACCATTGTAATGAACAACCACGGTAACTAAGGCTATGTCGAAGGCTACAGTAAAAGGAAAAGAATGGCAAGCTTCGAGTTTTTTTTATAAAGTGTACAGCTTGAAGGAACATACCGTCGATTGGAATTGCATTCATCAGCACGATTGTGTTCGCTTTGGCAAATTTGTCGAATATACGGTCGATAGTCGAGATAGAAATCTGAATGATCAATGATGTTTCCGATTTCTTGTTCTTGCATAAACAATTTGAATGTATCATACAATTCAATCCTGAGATTAAACCAAAACAATCGGATATTCAAGCACTAGATAATAAAAATCGCCTACCGATTTGTATTATTTTTACTTTGATTGTGTAACAATCGATGAGATTGTTCATATTCTGACGTATATTTACTCGTTAGATCATCAAAGAATACTTTCAATGGTGACTCCTTCCACTGATCATTCAGATGAGAATAGTACATAGCATCGAAGGCGTATGATGATTGCCATGTTGGTTGGGGGAGTATATTTTGCTTTTCACAAAACGACGCATCTGGTGGATTGGATGAATCTGATGATTGAAGATAGAATTGAAGTGTTAGTAAAATTCGACGTAAATCGTTTGAACAGGAATGAATTAATGAGAGTAGATCGTCGGATGAGGGTATTTCGAACATTTCGAGTAGAAGTATCAAACGAAGAAAGCAACAGATAAGTTCCTGTGAAGGAAAAGCACAGACATTTAGCAGGATTTTGGGATTGAGGGAAATATTTACGGGTTCGTTTTGTTCGAGATGAATTAATTCGTAGTAACCAAGGTTGGATAGATTAATGATTGCATCTTCAGGATTTGTTCGACTGTTGGATGTGAGAATGATTGGTTTCTTGGCTGTTTCAAGTAATTTTTTCAAACATGACCAGAATTTATCGTCAGTTGTCAATGTTTCGATCTAGTAGAGAATAGAATTTGATCTTTTCGAAATGTAAAGAGGAAATATACTTCATCGAAAAGAATAAGCGATGCCTTTTCCACTTGAACTGACGAAAGAAACTGATTTTCTACCGGTGATGGCTCACGCTTGATTTTACTGCGCCGTTTCGGATTACTCGTTCGATTTGTTGATTTTTTTGACGGTTCCAATGACGGAGAAGACTTATTTTCCTTCTGTTCATCATCAATCTTGTTCTTTTGATTAAAATATGACGTTATTGAACCATTTTCATTCTTCGCCTTTTTCTTTGCAGGTTGCAGTACAGAAGAGATTGTTTGACTGGATTTGTCGCCTTGAGATGAGATCGTGTCTGACGGACAACGTTTAAATGATAGTTGATGATGACTAGTCACCTGTTCTAGTTGTTTCAGTAAGTGCGCACGAGCACGCGACTGAGATCCGTTGATTTCAGTAATCTGAGAAAGAATAAATGTGCCTGCGGTTCCGAAGAAACTATTGAGTGGAGAACTTACTTTAAAATTATGTTCTTCAGCAATTGCATGGACGAGTGACGTCGTTCCGGAACCATGAATGAAGATTAATCGTGGATGTTCTGGTTTGATATACGCACAGTTACTATAGGACATATCTAACGAGAAGAAATGTTCACAATATGACAATTTATCAATGCAAAAAATAGAAGAATTGCTCATGTCTGCTCGTTATACCCAGATATCATTTTATTCTATGAATGATCTAGACCTTGTCGAGCAAATATTCAAAGAATATCTTTCTTTTATTTTGGTTAATATTACAATTGTTCAATCAATTGAATATCTGATTGAACACGTAAGAATATTAACCGAGAATGTGTTTCTTTCGGTTGTCAATGACTCACTTGAATTATCATCGAAAGTTTCACTGGAGTCATCATCATCGTCGTCACTCATGGTGCGTTTGCGTTTTTTGTCACAAAGATTTTTAGGCTGTTCATTGTGCAACTTTCTTGACCAATATGAAAACCATTCATTTAATCGGCTGATTTGTCGAGTATGATTACCAAGATATGCTTTTGATGTTCGTGGGCGATAAATATCAGTCCATAGTAGTTGTTCACATTGATCTAGAAAAAGAATGCAATTTTTAATAAGAGAGAAGATAGAATAAGATCAAATATACGTTGTTCTATTGTTTTTGCGCGATAATCTTGTAAACATTCAAACATTGACTTCCAATCAACCAATGGTTGTTCCTTTGTATATTGTTCGAATAGTTCCATTTGACGTTCACTGGATGATATTTTTGTAAACTGATAAAAAATAAAACAAACGAATACGAGAAATGGCCACTTGAACAATCGGAGCATAAAGACTTAGACGCTCAAAATCGATACAATTCTCGCTGTGTGAGATGAAAAGGAAAAACGTACTGTAAGCTTTGCTAATGGACTTTGATAGGGAATGATCGTTGGGCATATACGATAGAACTCTTCAGAAGAGTACGGCACGTCGTCATCGTCGCTGGTTATTGTATCATTCAACAAAGAATCAGTTTTGATGCATGAGGAGCTGGTTGACTGGCGTATATGAACAGGTATGATGTAGTCTGGCTGACGAGTGTGTATCTCTAGTTGTTCACATGGAATTTTCGTTTGTGAATTCGAGGAGTTTGTTTCTAGATTGTAGAGAGAACGTCTATATATTCAGCCTAGCGTCATACTCGTACCTGGCGGAGAGTTATTGATAGCGGGCGATTGTGGACGAGTTTTTTGAAAACATTGAAAAAGTGTTTTTTGTGTTAATTTCATATTTAAACAAAAGCAAAGTAAAACAAAAGGAAAGACAAGACGAGATTCACATTCACCACATACACGTACAGGCAGGCAGAAAAGAAAATGATCCTGTTCTGATTAGTTTATTCTTGCCACCAATAACAAAGCAGTGCATTCGACAGAAATATTCATATTTTTTTGTCAAAAAAAACCTTCACAAACACCATCGATACATAGGAAACATCGAATCTCTTTCTGTGAAATCAAAAGAAAATTTTCATTGATACTAGCGACAAGAATTATTACTTTTCATATTAAGATAATCATACGTGCAAGTGCAAGACAACAACATTATTATTTGTTTATTATTCAAGAAGGAATCTTTTCTTAAATGTCATGATCATCGATGGGGACCAAATCTGTATCGTCTGATATTGTAAGTTGAACGAAAAATTTACCAGATTATGAGGCATTCTCGTCGATCATCTATTAGATCAATCTAAAATTGATTCTCGTAAGTGGTAAAACTGCTGAGTTTCAATTCCAACCAACAACGACAGCAGCAGACATAGCCAAATATGTATTCGAAAACTGGCCCGAAGGTTCGAACGATCAATTTCATTGCGATCTCTTTTTCTATTCTGACTGTTCGAATAGGTTGGGCAATTGAAGAGAAAGCGGACCGTTTTGAAGTTCTAAGATTAATCTACCAAGGAAGATTTCTACATGGTAATGTGACACTGAGTGCTCTACATCTCCAACAAGGTAAATTGTCTATTCTTTAAATTTACACGTTCGAAAACAAAGAAAACTTCTATTCGAACAGGCAAAACGACTGTGATGCATCTAGTACAACGTGAACATCTTCCTGAACCAACAAATGGCGATCAAAAACGCAAGCATAAGCATGACAACAATCAAGAAGAACCACCTGCACAACCACTCCCATCGAATTCAACATCGGGATGCTGTGACGCATGTTCAATTCTCTGAATCTTCTCTCAGATTAGAATCTGCGCGTTGTCCACATATCTATTTTCCTTTTTCTATTTAATTCTTACAAAATCTAACCGTCCGTTGTCGTGTTCGTTTCTAGCCGGTGGATTTCACTCGTCTTACATTGAATTGTTTTCATCGCTCGATCTGTTGCTTTTGATAAATATATACTTAATGTTTTGCACTTCTTTAATATTATTCATCATTGTTGTAATTCATCAAACACATACACACACACTCATTCATTCATACATATATACATTGGCATTTTTTAAAATTATTACATTCTCTTTTATTGAAAATAAATACAAAGGAAGTAATGTTTGAAATTTGACTTCGTCGAGCATTTTCGTGAAAAAGAAAATACTAAAATATGTTCGACAATAATATTGTCAAGAACAGCAGATGAAGTAGATGAATGGAAAGTTATAACGATCATTAGAATGAAGAAAATCTAATTAATTAACTCGTTTTTCTCCTTCAGGCTTTTATTGTCGGGTTAAACGCTCTTGCACTAATGAATTTACTGCATGCTGAAGGATGCGTTTTTGTGTTTTCTGCATGGAAAGTTATGTCATTTTTTTACGTGCTTGTTCAATCTTGTTATTACTAAAATTTGCTACGTGCCAATGACAGAGGTAGTATGACTACATCCAGTTTGTTATTTGCAGAGAACACGATGATTCATGTAATTCAAATGACCTGCTAGGCTAGATTATCGTATGACGTCACTGTTTATTTGATGCGTGAACGCTGTCAGTTATTCGGCTTTGATAAGCGGTTTTGTAGAAAAAGGCAAATAATACTGAAAATTAAAATTATATTTGCATTGAAAGTAAAAGAAAAACAGCTAAAAAACTTCGTATGAGAGAGATTCTTATCAGTGATCAGTAGTTGGTTTTTCCACCGTCGGAGAATTTCCATTGCTCTGTTCTAAGTCACCACTGAAGGGCACTTGCAAACCATCACGTTCTCCCAATAACCAATAGGTCAACATTTCGCCTTTACCCTAGAAGAAGTATTGATAATTGAGAGAGATCTTTTGAAAAGATCTAGAATTTACTTTGAGATTAACTTGTCCACGTTCTTTTAACGTGAATGTTTGGAATTTATCAAGTAATGCTTTAGTAAGAGGAGATATATGAATTCGTAGTGGTTGACCATTGGATTCCATTCGTGATGCCACGTTAACTGTGTCACCGAACAAACAATATCTAAAATAAACACAATCCTTCATTTGTTTCACATCTGCCCTTTAAGATATCCTGTTACCTCGGCATCTTCAAACCAACAACACCCGCCACACATGGACCTAAGAAACTCAGTTGTGCACATAATAAAAGCAAGGAGAATGATTCTACCTGAATGAATACCGATACGAATTTTTAACTGTTCATCAGGTCGATGCCGAATACGAAAGTGTATAACTGCGTCGAGTATAGTTAACGCCATACGCGAGATTTCGCGTGCATGTAAATCCCCATTACGTGTTGGCAAACCGCTAACAACCATATAAGCATCACCGATCGTTTCAACCTTGTAAACATCGAATGCTTCGATAATCGAATCGAAGCATGTGTACAGATCGTTTAGTAAAGACACAATCTGATCGAAAAAAGACATTTGATTTTGACAATTTCGTAAATGAGCTCATGTTTTACTTGTAATGGTGTACTTTCTGCTGATATTCTTGTGAAACCAACAATATCGGAAAAATAGATCGTCACACATTCAAAAGATTCAGCTGTAACTTGCTTGCCAGCCATTAATTCTGTCGTTACAGACCTTAAAACAAAACATTGCATGACTGTCTAGATGACTCATGTTTTCAATCGAGAATCTGTAGTGAGAAACAATTTTTCTTAAATTCGAAACGAGTTCAACTGCATAATATTTGGAATTATGTCTCATCATCGTAAATTATGTTCGCTTGACATATTAGTCTGAACGCAATCGTCTAACGAGCTGTTATTTTTTTGTCTCCGATTTGAAATATCAGAACGTGATTAACATGCAATGAGAATCTTTCTATAATGAGCGGGCTAATTCGTTGTTCCTTTTTCTTTTAATACCGAAATGATTCGACATTAATCCGTTAGATCATATTTCATTAAGCAAGCTTAACAAATCTTAGAAAATTCGATCCATTGCAAGACTTACTGTGGCAATAAACGATAGAGTAATTCTTCGGCTTTTTTCTTTTCTAATAGGTAATCATTGGTACGTTCTTTAACAAGTTCTTCGAGATTATTTGTGTATTGTTCCATGCGCTGTAAGAGATTGTCGACAAGATTTTCATTGTCATATTTTCTAATTCGTACACATGACAGATGTCGATTAATTCACAGCAAATGGAAGATCTTACTTGCTCAATTTTTTTATTGTACTTGAAACGGATGCAAAATCAGGTCGGTCAGCTGGACTTTCTTGCCAGCAACGTTTCATTAAATTGCCTATTTCGAAGAGAGCATTATCACTGAGAAACGGCGGCCGGATTTCGTTGCCGGATTTGATGGAATCGAAGATTTCCTTTGGCGAGACATTTGTTTCATTCATGGCGAAAAGACCACGGCGATAGATAATTTCGTGTAGGATGATGGAGAAACTATATACATCGCCTTTCTGTGTACCTGAGATAGGAGCATGTGGATCGCGAATAACTTCTGGTGCTGACCAGAGTAATGCTAAAATGGAAAGCGAACATTTCTCTTTCGAATAGATTCGAATTCAAGATCTTTTTACATTTATAGTACTGTTCACTATAGAGAGGATATTTTTGATGAAGAGGAGTTCGTAGTGATGGAATACCGTAATCGGAGATTTTAACAACAAACTAGAGAATGATCGAGATGGTGAAGTAAATGAGCAAGCGATATGTACTTACACGACTACCGACAAGACAGTTTGTACTTTTTAAATTTCCATGTGATTGTAGTTCACTATTATGAATATACAAAATTCCCTATGAAAAGGATGATAAATGTAAGAATAAATGCATTCTCTTGATGGTTACTTTGACAATATCATGTATAATGGAATATTTAAACATATCATCGAGTTTTATTTGTGAATTTTCAAGTAAATCCTATTGTGACGATATGTTATTTAAAAGTAACGGAAGAGAATTCGAATAAATAACCTGTAAACTTCCTTTGGAGCAATATTCATTAGCTAGAAGCGGTGGATCTAGGCAGGCACCAATAAATCGGAGGAGATATTCACTTTGCATATCTTTGATCTAAAGATTCTCATACAGAAGAGCAATGAAGACTTCGCTGTATTTTTACCGCTTTCACTTGCATCAACAAAGATCGATTGACATCGATTCTTGTCTTATGTGGAATTAATTTTAACGTCACCATTGAACCCTAGAAACACATCAGACATGATTTTCCTCAATCAAGATCGTATTCTCTTTCCAAAAAATGAGAATTGAATAGCCTGAGAACTAATAGTTATTCAAATTGGTTTAATTATCGTAATCAATATGAAATTATACGATATCATGCCTTCAGAGAGCACTCGGAAACGATGTACTACATTTATCTATCATTTACTGTTGAGATTACTTACTTTATATCGCGCTGTTTTCACCGGTCCGCCGTTTTCTAACTGATTTTCCTCTTCCATTAGAGCAATATGATGCATTGACGCACGCTAAAACATAAATATGTCAATTAAGTAGTTTTCTTCTCAACTACTGTTCTTCAGACTTTGTGTCGATCTCGTTTGATTTGTTTGTATTTAAAACCTAAATCTACGGTTGTGAATATATCATCAGGTTCAATAATCCAATTCATTGCTTTCAGTTGAGCTTCGAAACTAACACGTTTGAAATACCAATAACCAACGATGATTAGAAACAGTACAGCTGCTGGTACACTTGCACCAAAGTAAATCCATGGTAAGGCTGGATCTGAAGCAAAAAGTGAAATGATAGATGTTTCCCAATTGAATCTATACTCTCATGAACATACTTTTATACACTCTACATTTACTTCCATCGAAGCCACAAAACTAAAATCGATCTTCGAAAAACCAACATTTGAAAGTTTAATCATCTTACGGGAACATCGATAGGCGTTGTTTTATTTTGATCAATCCAATAGATATCTTTCGAAAGGATGAATGACGAATTCACACCAAAATAAGTTCCTACTTCCTATGTACATCAAAACGAGTCTCTTCACCTAAGAATCCATTCAACCAAGTTACCTCAAAGAGGCCATTTTTTGGATTGAGATCAAACAATGAATAATCACTAACACGGTCACCGGTTTCACTAATTTGTACAATACCATTCGAGCCTTCGAAACTAACATTCCACATTCGTTGGACAACTGCGAATCCATCGCTCGTATTTTCTTTTGCTTGAATTGTTCGATTCAATCCGTACACATAAAGTAGCACAGCATCGTAAAACGTTGCGACATATGGATTGACCTTTGCACGGTGAAAACAAAGAATAAACACAAAGAATCACTTGAAACTTACAAATTTTTCTTTTGGCACACTTTCGTTATTGGTTTTGGCTTGTAGCGCGTTGACTTGATCAGAAAAATCCTGATATCGATCAGTGTCAGGCTGTTTGACGGCAAGTATAAGCACTGTTTCAAATGCACGACGTGCTTTGTTATTCTCTGCTTCGCTGGAATCATTTTTAAACCACGATATTAATTTCATGTCTTTCCTATCCAAGCAAAGTCTTCATTGCATACATTTTCGAGAAATTCCGATGCGAACGAACCTCATCAATCGAAAAATATCGAGGTAAACAAAAACATATTCTCCATTGATCATGTTTAAGTCATAAGCCATAAGTAGGAAATCTCGAAATAGATTTGAGTCCATACAGATGAATAATACTAGTGCACGATAATTCCAAAGAATAAAAACGATGTGTTCATTGAACTAAACTTACTTCTTGCTTCGGTCTTTGCTTCATGCAATGTTTTGTGAAGTTTTTCCTTCGTTTCATTTTTTCGGTCGACATCAAATATCGAATGAGAACATCTAATAAATAATTGAAAAACCAATTGATCAAGGCAAGATTTCTTGTACTAACGTATCTTTGGATTCGCCTTTACTATTTGGATTACGTAAGGTTCGACATAAAGCACCCATTAACATATAGCATTCGCTCTAGTTTGGTGCAGACAGAAGCAAATTGAATAGAATCGAAGTTAAGTTCTTACTTGTGCTTCGACGACATTTCTTTCAGCAATGATTCTCACACTAGTCCAATTAAAATGTGGTAGAATGACGCGAGAAATGAAATGAACAATTGTCTTCGATGAATGAAGCATTCGCGTCAATAATTGATATTCACGTTTATTGTCAAAATGATAATTAAAACCTCCTCCTGGCGATATAACAGGTATTCGCCAGTGTGGAGAGTATCTAATTGAGATAATTTTTGCAAAAATAGAATCAGAAAAGAAGATCAAATAGATACATTACCTTGAAACGGCCGCCAAGCCGGGACCGTCAACAGGTCCCAGAAAAACAGCGGCTTGTTTTTTTGCATAAAAGTCAATCGCTAACAGAGGTCCGACGATATACGATGAATTTGTATCACCATAATGGACACTCAGAGATTTGCCATTGATTAATAATTGACGTTTATCAACCTCTTTGACTGCTAAATCGATTGCCGGTTTGACTTTTTGCATAGCGAATGGCAATTGTGGATCGGTGGGTAGAAGAACAGCGATTTGAACAGTGACATTGCAAAAGGCAATGTTTAGATTTTTAAACAGAAATAAGAAAAATATTATTGAGAAGTGCATGATTGATCACGTTGAAATGCCAGTATTACTCGTTTCTTGAATGACGAAAGTACACAAAGTTAACATATTGTTTCGTGTGACATCTTAGCCAACAGTACTATACGTCGACAACCGGAAAGTTCAACATTTCCGCTCTCGGGCTTTTTAATTTCTGTGTTTTTCTCTTTGCTCATCTCTCCTTCGCCTCTATATGTGTGTCTCCCTCTCTCTCTCTCTCATCAAAAGAGGACGACAACTCAGTGATGAGATAGTTCTTCCCTTTTCTTGCTCTCATGTAAAAAAAAAGAGAAAAAAACAGAAGGAAATAATAGATTTAGTAATCATCTGTCATATAAAAAAAGGAAAAAGGTCTGAATGAAAGCTCTACCACTTCATCATACGTTCTTATATTGTAGAGACCAGTAGGCTAACTAGAAAATCTTCTCATCGAAGATTTACTCGAGCTTAAATACTGTTATTATTAACAAACATGTATATACGTATATATATATAAGATGAAAGGGCGCATTTTTCTTGGTTAAATGCGCATTACCTACTCATCAAACAAATACAAAGTGCAACTCTTCAAGTATAATTAGGGCTTTTTCTCTCTGTCGACCAACATGGTGACAAATGTGAATATCATTGAACAATATCTTACATAATCTGCTCTTGTGATTATCGCCCGGAAGCGATACATAGAACCCATAAAGAACTATATGAATGAATTCGTCGAAAAAGAAAACATGAATAATTTCTTTTTTGTTATCTGATCTTCTTTGCCTTCAAGATAATAACTAATACTCGTTAATATATTTCTTATTTTTTTCGATTTAATGATTTCATACATGACACAATTGTTCTAAGACTATTCTTTCCTCTTCGACGCACACAAAACTATTCATCTGGGATCACTTTTATTATCGAGAAAAACACTTTGCATACAGTGATGTGTCACATTTGCCAAAAGCAATATTTTATATTATGAATGGTAGGCGTAGTTCTAAGTATGCTGTAAAGACAAGAACTATTCCTTTTCATATTCTCTTTATCATGTCGTGTCTAAGCTTGTGAATAGTCCGTATTTCATAAATCAAGATTTTTCTTCTTGTCTTCTTTCTCTTACTTTCTTCTTTATATAGCAAACGAATGCATGAAATCAAAAAAAAGTTCACTTCGCTTGTTATTGCCTCGAAACATAATCGGCGTAAAAACAACTACGCGAAGAAAAACAGAAAAGTTAGCTGATTGATTGGCTTGATTTGTGTTAGATAAGAAAACAAAGTCAGTTGCTTTTTTCTTCCATCAAAAGAAAGTCGATTACAGTTGTTTACTCGCACACAAAAGAAAAATGTCTGAAACCGATTTGAAAAGTGAAGTTTTATTGAAAGATATTCAACCAGAAGGCATACTTTCCAAGCTTCCATTCAATGCCAATCAGTGCCCATTGTTCATATCATCGAACGGAAATGCCACAGCATTGTATCGTTACACGAATTCTGGACCGTTCATTGAATTATTCGATCCATCAAGTGATAATCTGATCCCCGCACTGAAATTCTCAATAATTCAAGGAAGATTCTGTATAATCAATTTTGGCTTAATTAAAGATCCTGATCAGATTCGTCAAATGCTAGAGACATTCCAAAAGCGTTGCGCGTTAATTCATCGTGATTTGTATAATCATATTATCCACAATTCTCTTATGAAGCAATCATTCGACACTTTGATGTCGTTAATTCCATTTGATCCAATTCATGAAATGGTACCTGAAATCTATCGAAATAGCAAAGCAGTCTTTCGTTTTCTTTTCTTCGCACAAATCGAAGATCAATCTCTTCAATGGGACAAGTATGAGTTTGCTTCGAAATTTCGTTGTGTCCGTGTTAAAACATGAAAACTTAGTTTTTTCATTCATTTCTGTTCAAATACCAAAAACATTGTTATCATAACACTTTCTGACATTCTAAAAAAAAAACGAAAACAAGCGCGCGCACAAAAACGAAACAGAAGAGGAGAAAACCGAACGAAGACAAAGTCGAACGTCAATCACAATGAAGAAATGAAATTCAATAGACGAGAACACACGTCACTGTTCAGAAAACGAAACAAATTGCTTGAGCTGTGGATGTATATGAACAACTACGATGCGTGAACAAGCCAGCAGTGCGTATATATAGTATATTTATAAATATTTTTATATGATATTTTAATCACAACTGAGAAAAAGAAATGAAAACATTGAATACACATCACACAGCATCAATATTTGTACAAAGTTCTCTCAAGACTTGTAGATTTTTCGGGGTCACCATTGAACTTGAACTCGCTTTATCGAGGAGAACACAGCCAAGCTCCGCATAGAGTGCAGCTGTCAGTGTATGAATTGAAGAGTTCAAACTATTCGAACCACCAGCTGATGAAGTGATGGCAGTCGAATTTTGACCACGCAACAGGGCTAATAGTTTCCAATAAGTAGGTAGTAGATGAATTTCGACTTGTTTCGGTTTCCGTTGACAAACACGTGGGACGAGAGCTGAAAAAAATCATTTAGACGATCCTGAACTTTCATCTTATGAACACGAAAAGACTTACAAGCCAATTTTAACACAATTTCTGGTCGAACACGAAGATTGCTGTTTTGACTAAGGGTACAAATTGGTTGCAACAAATAACCACTATCTGCATAACAGAAAAGAAATGTTTTTTTTTTCAAAAGAGATAACCAGATCCGCGTCGTTCTTTTACCGATGTATTCGATGGCTGCATCGATGACGTCTGAAGCTAACTGTGAAATTTCTCGATTTTTTGAAGCGATACTTTGTGCAATGATTGGGAGTGTTGAATTGATTACAGTTGATAATGAATCAGCTAGGATTGGAACAAGTTGGTGCATAGTATTCAATGCTTTGAGAACGACTTTTGAATTCATGTCAGATAAACATTCATTGAAACCATCGAAGATTTGGACGAGGGATTGTATGGCGATTTCCGTCTCCAGTTCGCATAATTTTTGGAATTCTTCAATACCGTGCAGCCGTTCGCGAAAATCTGAACTATGCATTTGCTTAGCCAATTTACGGACTTGTTCAGTCTGATCTGCACTGTTCACTTTACGAATGGCAGAGAATTGATGGTTTATATTTCTAAATAACAACGACTCTTCACACAAAAGGCAACCAAGGCAGTCTTTATTTTTACCCAGTTGTATTTATTTTATCCGAAGATACAGCTCGTCGTCCATTATTTCTCGCAGATTCGCTTGGAGTTTCACCGACACCTCCCTAGATTTTCAACAAACACAATCACTCTTTGCAAACCATCTCTTCAATTTCGCTTTACTTTGGTTCGAATACTATCCAAAATTTCACACATATTTGAGTAAACGCTTGGGCTGAGATAATGTTTCATCAGTGAATCCAATTCATCCGATGACATTAACATATGATAAATTTTCTTGCCATACCATCTTAATTAAATTATCATATTCTCTTACAGAAAATATATCTTATTTACATACCTAATTTCGGGTGGTCCGTCCGATGCAAACGTGGCAGCTACTTGTAGTACACGTTCAGTTATATCACGAATACCGCTCAAAATTTTACTTGCACCCAGTTTTTCACAGACAACATAGATGTATTTCGCTGATGTTTTCCTTATAGCTGGACTACGATGACTACAGAAGAAAGAAAACACATATGTAATTGGATCGGATTCTATTTGAATGCGTGTTACCTTGCTCCACCGGCAATCAATGCTTGTAAAGCTTTCTGAAGAGTAACATTCTCAACCATCGTTTGGAGACATTTTTCTGCATCATTTCTAAATGTAAAGATCTTTGAATAATAAGTTTTAGTACGAAATCGATGATACAAACCGAAAAAACTCATTACTCTCCGCACTTTTCTGCATGATCGCTTTGACTGTAATGTCCAATTCGATATCCATGTTTCGTTTCAAATGTTTGAACATATCGCAAAACGTTGATAAGGCAAAACGAGCAACTTGTGAGCGGAGATTTTTCACTTCTTGATTGAGTATCAGGACAACTTGATGCAAATTTTGAATGATTAAATCAGGATATTGAGCAATGAGGCGTTGGAGTAGACCAAGACCAGAACATTTGCGTTCCCAGTCGTCATTTTTCACTGATTCCATTGCTTCTCGGAAAACACCTTCGGGATTTCTCAATTGATCAGTAATTCGATCTTCAGATAATGGTCGATTGAATGGTATACGTTGGTCAGTTGAGGATAATTCACGTCGATTGTTAAATGTTTGAGATCGAGCCATTCTAGGTACGAAATAGTAAGACAATTGGCAACAGATCATCTTTGGTTCACTTACGGGTTTTTGTTTGGACGGTAACGCTGCTGTGTTGGAACGTTCGGTAATATTGATGCAATATTTGAGTCAATAGGTCGTCGTGGTGTTGGTGGAAGTTCATTACCAACAGATGAAAGATCTGGTTGAGATGAATATCGACTTGTGGAAGCCGATGAGGTTGGAAGGTCATTATCATAGACATTGTCTCCGCTGTTATTCTGATGACGAAGGTGCACCTGTCGACGGCCTTGCTCTCGATCTTGCCGGCGACGTTCCTTTTGCTCGATTTTTTCCTGAGTTTTCTGTTGAACACGCAAACGAAATGATGCTGAGAGAGTTTGTCCGACATTCACAAACTGAAACAAGGAAATTTATGGAAATAGTCAACTTATCATCTGAAAAAGAAGTCTGTCGCGTTTTACTTGTTCATTTTCTTTCGAATCACTATCATATTCATCTGAAACCATTTCAAAATCTTCGTTTTCCTTATTTAATTGGTCCATCATTGCATTAACACTCGATATTCTTGTTACATCCGTATCTATTCGCGTCCGTAGCGGAATTTGCACAGCTAAGAATAGAAAAATGAATGTCGTTTTCTCTTTCAACCACCACCTCATCAATTTACCTTTACCAACAACTCCTATATCTTGACCATCGTCAACACTAGAGGTATCTTCTACATTTACATTCGAATGCGTTGTATTGTTTAGAGGAGTGTTTAGAACAGAACCTAGAAATGAGAAATATAAACACTGATCCGCTTGTTGGTGCAACTGTTTTGACAACGTTTTGCGATGATGAGAAGGAAAAAGCAAAGATTCTTCACTTGAATACTACTTCAAGAGAAGTATTGGTTAATATTTTGAGTGCAAAATGAGAAAATATTAGAATTTAACGGTCTGATAGATTCCAAAAGAATAGCGAATAAAAGACAATACGATTTTACTTCCTTTCAACTTCTCAGAAATAAAAATATCAATTTCTAGGTGATACGAAATGCGATTAACTCGTGAAGAAGGAATTTGCTCTAAACGCATGTGGAAATAAATCGAGATTTTACTAATTAACTCGTCGATGATTAAAATCTTAGAATATCTCTTCATCGTGTAAGGTAAGAATGCAAACAGGTATGAGCTTTATGAGTGGTTTTAGATTTCACGAATATCTCAAATGAACTTCGGTAGTAAGAGAAGGTAAAGAGTAGACTTGCGTGTCACTCTTCAGCTAAGTTAAGCTGATGCTTGAAGTTGATTGAAGTAAGTCATATCGTAAAAATAGATAAGATAGCGATAATTATTTGTTGAGAATTGATCATTGAACTGTAAAATAAGGACGCGAAATGTAGATCTGATTACCTTTAATAAGTTTAGCGCGAGGTTTATTAATAGCTGGCTGTCTTTCGTCGATGAAATCATTGAATGGTTGTTTGACTGGACTCTTTTCATCCATGTAACCAATTCCAATTACTTCAACATTCGGATTCGATGGACGATGAGTATTTCCACCATTCGGTGGATGTTCCTGTGCTTGTCGAGCTGATGAAGGATCCGTTGGCGGGAGTTGTGATTTGTCGAGTTTAGATTTCAAAGCGGAACGAGCAAGACGTGGTCTCGTGGAAAACAATTGATCGTTATTAATCGATTGTATTGATCTGCAAAAGAAAAACATGGACGAAATTTTAAGAACAAAGGAATGTTCCTGACTACCTTGAACTTCGATTCGTGTCGCTTTCGATTTCGCCACCTGGTTGAGAGTATACCCCGCTTTCGTTGCTGTTTTCCGGTGTTAGAGTTCGTGCTGACACTGTTTCGAATTCACTACCAGTGCTGAATAATCTTTCGGCTTTGCGTCTAGTTGAACTGCTATGCACGGATCGCACAGGCTTTTTCGATTGTTGAGAATCGTTCTAAATAGCCAGTTCATTCTTTATTTTCCGAAAAAACACCAACGACGATCTCCTTACCTCGACTCCACCGCCTTCCAGAGTATTTATTGATAGAGAACGTGATCCTATTGCACTTTCAACACCTTCGTCATGATCAAGTTCAGCGTCGAAGTGGCGTTTGGCTTGAATCGGCTGTTCGTTTTGTTGGTGAACTTGTGACGTGATCAAAAGACTATGCGCAACCGGAAATCGACTCAGTGACGGGCGACGAGGTGCAGATGAGCGAAACTGAAGGGTGTTGTTATGATTATTTTCTAAAGCACATATATACACATTGCATGAAAAGCAAAAACATTAAAATTCTTCTCTTTTCAAGTAGTTAGTTTATGCATCAAAGGAAAAGGTTTTCTTCCATTGAATATAAATGAGAAAAAGAAGAAGCAGAAGAAAAAAGTTCGACATTCTCTTATCCTAACTCATTAGACTCAATTGAAATATCACGCGCGCTCATTTTATACAGATCATCTCCTTAGAAATATACACTTCGCTATCCCGAGAAATTGACACTGATGCTGTTTTGTGGAAGATTAATAAAAAAAAGTGTCGTACTTGCAGAGAAGCAAAAAGCACCTAATTATACTCATCAAGCTCATTTGTTTTCCAATCTTTTAGTCAAGAACAACAATTTCGCTGTTGGTCGAACGAACACAACACAACGAGAAACCTCTCGACAAGAAACATAAAACAAACCTTGTTGTCGATTGATTATAATCGATTCTTTTCGATGGTTATTATTACTTGATATTCCCTTTGTCCATTCATCAGTATGATGAAATTTTCCTGCTAATATCAATGGACGATAATTTTTATTTCCAGTAATGGTAAAATCAAACGGTGGTGTAATTCTTGCTAGAAAAAAATGTAGGCAATAGAACCGAAAAAGAAACGTCCTTCGTTTTCAATCAAACGAAGAAATAAATGAGCATTATGATTCAATACTCTTACATAGGAAATCATGTTTGTGCACGTACGCCAAGCGGTTCGCTTGTCAGCGGCATATACAAACAGAAAGAAAATCTCTTGAAGCCGTCAATCTCATTTGTCACCTTTTTAGGGACTAAGGAAATCCGTGATATTTTGCATCTTCTCTGTTTGAAAGAACAAGTTAGAGGACAAGTCGAAGAAGGTCATGGGTATCGTTAGTTATATGATAATAGGATGTAAACAAAAAAAGAGCAAAAAAGAAACTCTTGTTTGACTATCGAGATTTTGTTGACAAAATCATGTGTTTGTCCAAATATACCGATCAGTAGACGTCTGATTTCTAATCAAGGGAGAAAAAATGAATCAAGTTGAAAGAGAAACTCGATTAAAAATCTGAGAAAAAGGATTCGATGAAACAAAATTGAAGACTTACGATTTTTAGGCGGTTCATAATGATGGTTTGGAGACGTAAATCGATGCAAATCATGCTCGATTTCAGATGCTTTCAGCGGAGGTATTTCACGGTTACGCATAGCCTAAGAAGAAAAAAACAACAAAATGAAGTTCAAAAGAAAGAATATAATTTCAAGCTCATCGATGAACAAACTTTAACCTCTGATCCTTCAAGTTGATGTATTAATTGAGATATCTTTGTAAAGGAACAACTAAGTAGGAAAGCGTGACATCTCAAAGTTGTCTTTCTTTCTAATCATCTGTAATAACGGATGTAATGAATTTTCTTTCTTATAATCAGAGATAGTTCTGAGAAAAGAGTGAATACAGAAACCTACTATTGGTTTATTCGAAATCATGAAAGGTAATCGACTTTTGGAGAAATCTTTCTACGAAGAAAAAGTCTTTTTTTTGTAGGTGTTAAACAGCAAAAGAGTTTCTCGGGAAAGATTTAATTAAAACCAAACTTTTTCTTGCATAAAATGAAGAGTCGAAGAAAACTTGTCATCTTCATATTTTTGTATTAGTTGTTATAACGACAAATTTATTTACACATCAGAACTCAAACTACTTTCATTAATAAGAATCGTTGTCAATGACTTTAGAGATTCTTTTTTTCTCCTTCAGATCTACTTTTCATCGTCAAACTACAGCTGCAGAACATGGTAAGATCAAACGCGATGAAATTTTAATTCGTTGTCTTAATGTCAATCTAATTTGAAAGGGTCTTTCTTGGAGAAGATGATCATTCCGATATACTCTAACTAAATATTAGAAAACTTACAACAGTTGTTGAAGTGCGTGCATGCATGGTAACGTCAAAGATGACCTGTATGCTTTTAGCTCATTTGAAATGCACGCTTGAACATACAATTTGTGATGAAATGAAGAAATGAGTTGATATTCCTCTCGTGCTTCTTTTCTCTCCTCTTTCTCTCTCATTCTCGCCCATATTTTTTGTTTTTCTACATCCGGCTTACCAGGAATACAGGCCGCCGAGACCTGTTGGAAACATCCTCAGAGTTGAACGTGAACATCTTTTATCAAACACGCGCAGATGTGAACTCAAGTCTATCGATAATATGACTTGCCGCAAGAAAACATTAGGTGACGACAATGATAAAATCCGTTGTTTTTCTTCCTTCTTTTTTTTTATTCTTAATTCTTGTTCAATTAATAGCATACATGTCTCCGTTAAACAACAGCATTAGAGCAAAGATTTCTATCATTTTTTTTGACGAGAAAACCGTCGACAATCATTCTCGGTTTTCTTTCATTTCTTTCTACTTCTTCCTATTTTTCTCACTCGTTATTGACGGTGATTATATTATAGTCATTCTCTGATAAATTGAGGACAAATAAGGAAAAAAACATGTTAAAAAAGGATCATGAAGAGGTGAATTTAACCCTTTTTTATCCAGATGTTTTGTGGAAGTGAATGAGAACATTTCTGCCTTGACATCTAAACTTGACTGTGCACCGTATTGCGTTGTTTATGGGTCAACAGATGCATATGTTTCATTTGAATATTCGGTTTTACTTATTTCTCCACTAATTAATACGAAAATAATCTCGAGGCCCTACTAATTCATAAAACGTTTCTCTCTGTAATAAATTACCGCCCGAAAGTTTATGCACCCCACCGAAAAATCTACGCCTATCTCTCAAAGTTCACTAATGAAGCATTCAATGTGATAATTAACGGATAACAATGCTTTAATCTTATTTTCACTCTTATCTCAACTGAGTACTTTGTATGCGATCTTTTGAGGCTTAACATTAAAACATATGATTGATATGTGACAAGTTGTTTTTGAGAATAAAGAAGCGTGAGAAAAAACTGTTTGCACTTTTTCTCTTTCTCTCTTCCTACTAAAAATAGCTTCACATGAGGAAATAAAAAAAGATACCATGACAGCAAGTAGCAAATCCTACCGTATCATTAGTAATCGCCTTTGTTGACGAAGCTGCGAATGGCATTGCCAGTTGGAGTAATTTATTTCCCGTCGGTGTTAATTTTGCCGACGGTGAAGAAGATGTCGATGAGTCCAGTGTGGTTGTTGACAGCGTTCGTGGAGTCGGTGTTGGATTATTAGCCAATAAAATAAATTTTGCATCAGGATCGTTCGTAGTATTCGAATCGCATACTAAGCCCGGCGTGATGTTACCTTTCCCTGTTAATAATGGAAGAACATTTCGAAGCAAACGAAAGCGCAGTGCATCCCAAGCTTCCGGAAGAAGATTTTCGACGGATGAAGCCAGTAATTTAATCGAGTGATTTATTTCGAAAGTCGCGTTCGTCATTGGATTATATGAATTATAATAACTGCATATGACGGTGAAACATTCCAAAGCGCCGTGTCGTAATTCTCGACGAGTCGAGATCAGCAGAGGAAGAAAATGAGTGGAAATTCTCGATAGATTATCATATTGATATTGACGATATTTCAACAATGTTGCCGTAACAATGGCAAGCATTTCTAATTGAATTCGATAGTTGTACGACTCGAAATAGTCATCGATTAATTCACCAAGAATCAATGGTGGTTGGACGAAATTTTCGAGTAAGAGAACAAGACTGACACTTAGTTTCTAAAGGAAATCGACAAGAATTAATTAGCCAAACAGATCTTTTTCTTTTATGTATATCTTAAACTGAAATGTTTATTTTGAACAAAATAAACATGTTCACCGTTTATGATAGACATCCGATCAATTCTTTGGTTTCACTATCCTTGAACAGGTAAAAACTCGCTTAGAATACGTTGACCTTGTCTTAAATTACTCAAACGGTATTTACTATTGAGTTGGCTGAAAATAGCTTGACAAAGAAACGAGCAAAACACTCACTGCTAATTGCCGGTTGTTCGATTGGCCATTGGCAAGAATGTTTTTGAAAATCGTACAGATAGTTTGGAAATTTTTGCCGCAATAAGTCACTTGGGCATGTTTTATCAGCCAACCAAGACATGTCGATAGCACAAGTTTGATCTTAATGGACAAGTCCGAATCTATGGATGCTAAGTATGACAAAAGATCAAGTATCGAGCTTAGGAATGTATGTAAAGCGTGATGAAATTCAGAATCCAAATTGGATGATAAATATTTGGTGCGAATTAGTTGCAAATGTTTCTCACACAATTGCTTGAATTGCTCTAAGTGTTCTAAGCGAGTTGTTTCGGAAGCCAATGACCAGTCGGAACGTATTATATTAACAGACGAGTAAAAATCGGAGTTATCGTGAACAATGGAAGTCGTTCGAGGCGTCGAAGGAGGTAGAGGAGGTTTACGATTTGATGACAGATTATGTGTGCTCTCGGAATAATCAACAATACCATTAGTTACTACAGAATACCGCAAATAGATCGTCTGTCTTTCAAAGAAAAATAGTTCTTACCTTGTGGTGCACGTGGAGTTTGGTCCTCATCATCTTCCAAGCCGGTGTCAACAGAAACGATCTGTAAGTGATCATCGGTTCGTGGCACAAACGTATAGTATGCTTGTTGGAGTATCGTTGAATAAGTTTTCAAATAAGTGTTTACCGAATCCGTGCCGATGATGCGTCGTATATGTTGGATTGAAGTGATAATCACGTCTTTATATGTCAGACGAAACGTATTGTCTTGCAAATGTTGAAGAAGAACTTCGAATATTGGCGAGAGATTTTCATATTGATGAATCGTATTTAATACATCGGTTAACGATTGAATGGATAGGACGCGCACTCGAGTGTTGGAAGATTTTAAGCCATCTTGGAGATAGATATATAGGAAAGTCTGAACGTCTTGAGTTAAACGAATCTGCTTGGTTAAGATTTGCACGGTTATAGATTGAACGTCATTTGATGTCGAAGCAAAACATTGAATAATAGCTATAAGAAAATAAATTGATCAACGATGTGGAATGAAGTAGAAACGAACCTGGAAGAAAAGTCCGTTGATCATAGTGATAAATATTTGCTTGAATTTCTAATATCAGTGTCAAACAATTATATAGATATTCGGCGCTGTTGGCCTGTTGAAGCGTATTTATTAGAGATAATAAGATATTGTGCCTTTGGGTCGCATCCAGAATGGTGGATAGACGGTTTCGTCGTGCGTTCTTGCACCAACGATTTACTGTTTGAATTTTATGTTCATGGTTGGCATCATTGAGGAGAATATCAATGAATTGACTATCAGATATAGTTATATCAGTTTTATGTAGAAGAAATGTATTGGATGAAGAAGAAGTAGAAGAACCGGAACCAGTTGTCATTCTAGGAAGCGATGGAACAAGTGCCATTGATGGTGATGATTAACATGAATGAATCTGAAAGATTTCTGTTATACAAGAATTAGTGATGTCGGGCAACGAACAACAGAAATATTATTCTCTTCCTTTCAACACTTACTGTCCTGTTTATTCTGCAAACAAAAGAAAAAACAACTTGAAAAGAAGAATAATCACTATGATGTAACCTTGGATAGATATTACCGGTGAGGTTCTTTTTTCATGAAAAGAAATCAGACCTTTCGAACTTCTATATCTGATCAAAAGCAATGAAAGAAAGAAAATGATTTGTGAAATATGACGCGGACTTCTTCACGTTTTCTTTTCTTTTCTTTTCTTTTTTTACGAATCAAAGATATACGGTTCGATATTCTGTTTGTTTCTTTCAAGACAACAATAAACTACTTTTACGACATGACAGATATTTGAATGCATGACAACCATGACTAACACCTCTCAGAAGAATGCCAAAGTCAATAGACAATTACCGACCTCTATCCATTCATAATTTACACATACATACTACTCAGACAGCTTAGAACGTAAAGAGAATGATTAGTACTTGCAGTTGTCTTCCTCCGTCGATAAGTTCCTTGATCTTTATCATGTTAAGAATTACCGTCCGCTTGATCTCGATAATTATCTGCTGCTAAACAATAAACATGAGAGATTGTGATTCACCATAGCTTTCCTGTAGCCTGAGATACATGACTTATGTTTCGTTTCATGTTCTTTGTCATTATGCGCGAATAGAATGCTAGTTTTAATGCGAAAATATTTCACTGTGTACAAAAAAAGAAGACTAGAGCTTGAATATCAGAGAACAGACTCACAATACTGTCTACGGATACATAACATCGGTACTCAAACAAACAAAAAGCAGATCAGAATATCGTAGACAACGAGAGAGTTTCATCCTCGGCGAATAATTTTGATTGAAAAGAAGATATGGTCATTCGTTGTTTTATCGTCGTTTCGTTGTTGATTCTTCAGTTGGTTTAGCACCTAGCCAACTCAGCAAAAGACCCATTGGAGTTGCTTGTAAGGAAAGACTTTCTACAGCATTCTCTGCCTTGTTTTGTAAAGTTTGTGTACGAGCAGTTGCGTGACCGACAATCACTAAAAAAAAGTGAAATATAAACCATCGAATTTCGTCGTACTTCGAGAAAATCTACATGATAATGGAAGAGCAATGCCAAGTAGGAAGATAAAGACTGTTCCAAACATTCGAATGACTAGAAATGCTGCGAACAGAAGTATTATCAGGACTAGAATTGGTCGATCATGGAAGAGCACTGTCAATGCAGTTCGTTGCTTTTGTGTATAAACAAATCCAGCGAGAAGAGCAGCAAGTATGAAAAAACCAAAAACAATCGCTGCTGGGTAGAAAAAGCTAATTACAAAAACAAATAGAGATTTGTATATGCATAGATAGTGACCATTACGCGACTAGTAGGATGAAAGGTATTGCAATAGCTCCGTAGTTTGATTGATAGTAAATCATATTTGCAATGACTTGTTTTTCCAATTCTCGCAATTCATTCGGGTTGAAACTTGGTTTCGCCCATTCATTTCCTCCAATGAATTCTCGTATCGAACGAATCTATTCCAAAAGTGCAAATTCTGATTTCTAAATCTTTATTCGAAATTTACCGGTGGGATACGAAACTGATGTTCGCTATTCGACATAACGACTTCTATAGCAACAACAAGCTACGCGATGATCTAGAATAAAATATCTATTTTCAGAGGAAGTACAATCAATTATATCATGGATATGATATCAGAAACTAAAGCATAAAGGGTATATCGATAAAAATAGAAACAGAAAGAAAGCGTCAAGTCATGTTTGATTTTGATTTATTCCAATAATGATGGATTACGTAAGCCGAGAGCGGCAAGAAAGACACCCATTGGTGTTCCGTGAAGACTAAGTTGGCTGATTTTGTTGGTGACTTTATTGCTCATATTTCGTCGACATAATGTTGCATGAAGAAGAATTGCTAAAAGAAAACAAGATTAGACATTATCGAAGACAGTGTGAAAGAGCAACCTTGAACGGGTAAGACAATTCCAAGGAAGAAAATGAATAATTTGCCAAGAAAACTCAAGATAAAATAAGATGCACCAAGTACAGCAACGAAGACTATGATCGGTCGGTCTTCTTTTGCGGAACGTAAGAAATGTTCCACAGTTGCTAAAACATTGTTATTATTCGCTCGAGCTGATGATGATATGTAGACAAAGCCCATCAATAAGGCAGAAACCACGACTAAGCCGAAGAGAAAATCCACGGGGTAATTGATACTAAAATGTAGCATTTCAAGTAGAAGTTCATTTAGATGAAATCGCTTTACCCGACCAAAAGAAACAACGCAATACCGAAAACGAAATAGTTTGTCTGATAATAAATCAAATTGCTGATAATTCGGTTATTCAATTTTGGCAAATCCGAAAAATTCGGCACATTCCATGTTGCATTCGTAATGAACTCACTTAATGGCCGAAATGGCGCAAAGCGCAACTCATTCGATGTAGACATTCTATCTCGAATTTCTTGTGCTATATTGCTACCGGTATTCATCTGAAAATATAGTTACATACATTTAGGAAATATATGGTTATCCCTAAGATTCGTGCTTTTCACAAATAAACATAACAAGAAATAATCCAACAACGACAACAACAACAAACACGAAAATCGAATGTACAGAACAGAATCATTTGTTTGTGCAAAATTGAATAAAATCATGTTTACAATGATTCGGTCGTCGATGGTTGATTTTCAACAACGCCAAGATTGTGACGAATGATTCCAGGCGAAATTACTTGCTCAGGACCGCTCGATGACAGATGAGTCATGTCACTTAAGTTATGAAAAATCTTCTCTGCTAGATCATATTCATTAATAGATTCTGTTGTTTGTTGTGGCTGTTGAGACGAGTTGATAATCTGATGGATTTTGTTTGCCGGATGAGATAAACGATCGTATTGAGCTTGGCGCAGTCGGACGAGGAGTTTGGCATTTTCATCAAGTTTCATGTCTAATTGATGTTGATTATTTCCATTGGAAGTTGGATGTATTTCATGAACTGAGCCATTTGATGTGACTGTAATCGAAATGAAAATAATTTTTCTTTCTCAGGCAAAAGTTTATACCTTCTGTTTGCGTCTTTTCGTTTGCTGCAACATTTAAACAACGATCTACATAACTCAAGGCTAAATCACCTGAATCTTTGGCGTAATCAATCAAGGACACAGGATGTTGTGCAGAAAATTCGCTTCCATACGTATGAATCAGCAAATTCAGATCATCGTGTGATATTGAAGTAAACGATGAATCATATTGTGGTGCATGTGACGCAAAAGCTCCGTAATCGAGAAAATATCTTGGTAGTAAATGACTTCGTTTCTCATTTTCATTAACAATTGGTGTCGATTGAGATTGATAAGAATGGGAAGATGGACCAGCTGTACCTGATGACATACTACTTAGTTCGCCAATAGTAATTGTTCGTGCTTGAGGTTGTTGCTGGTAGAGATCATCTTGATTAATGAAACGAAGTGACGTGGTGCCATTGGTTCGTTGGCACGATAAGATATAGGATGAATTTGGACGACGTAGACTTAATTTCTCTCGAGCGCATTGCGCAGCTTGTTGAGCTTGAGAAAGAATTTCTTCGGGAGATAATTCTTCATCTTCTTCTTCGTCAGCAAGTAATGTGGGTAGTTTTTCATAATACTTCGGTAGTTTCAAAGCAACTTTCAGTTTTCGTTGAGCGGCTGTTGAATTTGTTTGAGTATCATTCTCAACCACCGATGTATCCATTTGTTCGTCATTGGTGTGATTGACGGTTTCAGGACGAAAGCCAAATTCCCGTTCGGTTAAATGAGAAAAACATTCAACCGTTCGACCAAGATACACTAATTTATCTTTGGCCATTAGTTTAGTGCCTGCTGACAATAATCTCTTCGCTGCTTGCCAATAAATTGTCTCCGGTCGATTGTATTTCATGGCATTGTTACACATGAGTTCGAAATCAGCGGCGAATTCGAGAAGGTTAGAGTATTCATCTTGAGTGATTTTCTTTTTCATCGTCGAGAAATCCATTGGATGTGTTATGATTTGAGAATAGCCAGGTGCAAGCTAAAACAAAAAGGAATTATATTCCAAATGAAATTTTTTTCAAGGAAAATTTACTTGATCAGTAACAGGATACTGAAAAAAACCTTCTTTATCTTTACATATTAATAAACGTAAGAGATGATCGAGACAAGCATTCAGATTTGTATTATCTTCATTGGATGATTTGTTAAACGAAGGCTGAATTCGTTTAGATCGATCGGGAACAAATTGATGTTGAGTCGAATTTTGTTGATCAGAATTAGTAAGGATAGTTTCCGATTGTTGAGACAACGAATTTTCATCATAATCAAGCGTACCAAGTCCAGAATGATTCGACGAATCTTCGTTTTCGAGAACTGATTGACCTCCAACGCTAAAACGTGGACGTTTTGCACTACGACGACTCATGATATCGGATGTTCTTGTCTTAGAAAGTTTTCTATTTGTTGAAGAGATGCACCACGGCTGATAAAAAAAAATGATCAGTCAACAATTGCAATCGCGCACATACACGTACAGGTATCTGTCTAGCAGCCATATTAAGAACAAAGACACCCCTAAGTATCCTGTGTACGCGAGTAATTCAATCGAAGAAAAGTAATGAAATCATTACTAAATTATATTTTTATTCTGATTAATAATAGAAAATAATCTCTGTATAATTTGATAGATGGCGCCATATGCCAATTCAATTGCACTAGCATCCGCTCAATGGTATATATAATGTGATATGAAGATGAAACGAAATCTGAAATGACTGACTAAGGATAATATCTTTATCTCTTCGTGCACGCGAAACGGTAGGGATGAATGCGTAGTTGTTTTCAAATAAAATAATTTACAAGTCAACGAAACATGAGAAAGACAAATCGTCCGATGACGCCGCCTTTCTCTCATATTCTTATCTGATACGTTCAAAAGAAACGAAAACTAATTTTACTCGCTGTATCTAATGAGGACGAGCAGCGTGATTTATGATCTGTAACTTTGTTTGAACGTGAAAGTTTTCGTCGAAGAGAGAAAAAAAGTCAAATGATAACGGAACGTTTTCGAATACTTGTTTTGATTTTGTTTTCAATTGGAAACTTGTCACCAGTTTTTGATCTCTTTCGGTGAGATGCAATCGAGCAGCAACAACATAACACATGTCATTTGCGTGTGTGTGAATCCTTTGATTGAAATGTGTAACGACTCTTGACTAAACGTGTTAATCATAGAAACTTTCTCTCTCTCTGTTCACTTGTTATTATATTGTTTTCATTTGTATGATGACTCTTGAGAGTTTGATGCGCATGTTCGAAATGAAAAGAAAGTCGTAAAATAGGCGAACATATAGAAAAAAGAGAAATTACCATTTCAAACGGAAACGAAATGATGCAGAAAGAACACGAGATATAAAACGTTTAGTTCGATTAATTTGTTTAAATGACATCACGGAGTTGTTTTTTGGACGAATCAAATAACCGAACAAATCATTTCCTTGTGTTCTATTCGGATGGAATTCAATCGTGCGAGAAATAGTTATAGTGATCGCAATATCTCGACTTTTCACACCTTATGATTGGTGTTGAATGTTGTTTAATGAGCAAATCAAAATGCAAAGAAAAAGAGAAGAAAGAGAGAGAGAGAAATTGGTTCCATCATAAAAATCATCGAACATATCACATTATATATACCATTGAGCGGATGCTAGTGCAATTGAATTGGCATATGGCGCCATCTATCAAATTATACAGAGATTATTTTCTATTATTAATCAGAATAAAAATATAATTTAGTAATGATTTCATTACTTTTCTTCGATTGAATTACTCGCGTACACAGGATACTTAGGGGTGTCTTTGTTCTTAATATGGCTGCTAGACAGATACCTGTACGNACTGGCGGAGATGAGGTGAAAACGTGTGATTATCTATCGTTGATTAACGACATACTATTTTCTGGCTTGAGGCAATCGCAAATGAATGTTTATTGACCCTTAAAAATGTCAAATGGACATCTATAACCATCGCGTGGAGATTCAATTTGATTTTCATTGAAAGACAACGAACGTTTGTCAAAAACAAAAGCGAAAGAGAACAAAAGTGGGCGGAGATACGATAGTGATGATACTCAGGCCAATTAGTCGACTTGAGATAAATTTTCTTTGGAGTTTTATTTATAAAATGTCTCATCTCGATTGTTCATGCAAAGTCTTATCCGTTTGACGAGACAATATCTATTTACATAAGTCCGGTTTTCCTGCAGAAATAAACTGTTAATTATGCTTCTCATTGTTCACACCTCACGTTCATTCTATATTTAATGATATTAGCAATTATTTGCTTTCATTCTCTTCTTCATCGACTTGATCAGTTTGAAACAACGACGAATAGTTGATCAGTCATTGTTCGTAATGATATTCTCTTTCTCTTTTCACAACCAATCGGAGTGAGTTTCTTCTCTCGTGTTTTTTTTTCACATTCAATTATTGAGAAAAGAGAACGAATAATCGTCAGGAGAACGCGCATGATAATGAAGATGAGAGAGAAAAGAGAGAATAGGAGAGAAATCGTCGACAACGACGACGACTGATAATCGAATATTTCATTTGAAGAAATAATAACCATGATGTTAGGTAGTAATAACTCATCAACATATCTATTAGGAGCGAATTCTCGAATTCTATCCGATGAAGGTTTCTCGGATGATAACGGTAGGTCAAAATTTCACATGTGAATCGATACTCATGTCTATCTTGCCTGTCTCTCTCATTAGATGATATAACACCAACCAGTGGAAATCTATCTCATCATATGAATAACACTATAAATTCAAATAATTCCAATGATGATAACATTCGTCGATATAGAACAGCTTTTTCACGTGAACAATTGGCAAGACTTGAAAAGGAATTTCTCCGAGAAAATTATGTTAGTCGACCAAGACGTTGTGAATTAGCAGCAGAGCTGCAATTACCTGAATCAACAATTAAAGTAAGACTTCGAAGAACACCCCTATGGAGTAAATCTCTTTTCTATTAGGTCTGGTTTCAAAATCGACGAATGAAAGATAAAAGACAAAAATTTGCATTTGCTTGGCCAGGTTATCCTGGTGACCCATTCTCATATTTCTCTTACATGTACGCTGTTGCTGCTTCGGGCTATACTCCTCCTTCTCTCCCTGCGAATCAATCAGGTGTAAATCCAATCATTCCTCCGATCAATCCTTCAGCAACAACAACTGCTCGATTAGCTCCGACAAAAAGTCGATCAGTTTCTACTACTAAATTGCTTAATGGATCAACAGATACGGCAACATCCTACTCATCGGCTTCATCTCCTACCTCATCCAGTTCATCGCCAAAACAAACTCCTGTACATCATTCACCGATTAAGCCAACGATTAATTTTGCTTTGCCAGCCATGGGTTTAGCATCATTTCTACCGAATGCAGTGAATGAGTCATCATCAACGGCCAATCCTTAAGAAGAGACCTTCCTTTTGTTTCTCATGTATTCTAGTCGAACAATGATTTTTCTTTTCTTGTTGCTTATCGAGATCGATCGATATTGTACAAATAAAAACATTGATTTTCTTTTTTGTCATGTGTTTCATTTCAATTATCGTAACTAATAATAAAATTTAACTATCTTAATACTCAAGAATAAACGATAGCTTTTTGACTCGTCGGCAACTATTGATGAGAATCATTTCGTTTTCCCGCTATATCATTAGTCAATTGCTTGTTAATGAGCATGCTCATTCTTGTCATGTAATAATCAATAAACTTCGTCATTTCAACGGATGAAAGAGGCACCGACATAAATCTTATCAATCACTTCTCCTACTCATCCAAATTAGAAAATGTGTTTGGATACAAAGACGACAAAAGGTGCCAATTGATAACGGCACACATCGTAAAAAGACGAAAGAATTGAACGATATCTTTCATGTTTGTATCGATACTTGAAAACTGCGAGTGAAGTTTTATGATATTTTCATCAATTTCGACATCATTATTCATTTCTTGTGTTGGTCACCTTCTCTCGAATGTTTATTTGTTTGTTTGTTTAAAATAACAATAAAAACAACAATAAAATCAGTTCTTTTCTCGTCTTCACGCTTCCTTTGATGCCATATGACGTAGAAGACTTGCCATAAATTTTTCCGCTTTTTTCACATCTTGCGCGAATTTCGTTTTGAATTGCAGACAAGTTCGATTATCAGTCAAACGAAGTATCAATCTTTCATTCCGATATTTCAAACAAAGACGACAACCCATTGGATCATTGAGGTACAATCGCTCTGCCTGCTTAGCAAATTCTTCCCACGATTGGATGAACATCTGAAGAATGTGAATGCATTTATATATTCATGTATCGAGAGAATCAGGTAGATACAGATCCTCCATATAATCCTTATTTTCTTTTCGTGTGTGTGTATTTTTACTGTTACGAACACAAGACAAAAAAAAGGAGAAAGAGAAAAAGAAGAAGACGCTGTTAGGAAGAAGAGTTCTCATTCTGATATACCGATCTGAATGGATGAAACTAAAATAACTACAGAGAAGAATTTATCTGAGAATAAACAAGTACAAGATAGTAATATAATTACTTTATTTCCAACAAAAGACAGACTGAGAAAGAAGAGAGAGAGAGAAAAAGCGAAATCAACCACACACACACACACGCACAAAATACACGCTGATGATAATAATCGTATATTGACAATTAGACAAACTGAGATTGTGTACTAATAGTAGTGTAAGAAAAAAAAGAAAAAAAGCTTTGTTTGCAAATGAATGTATGACAGATAAGACAGTATTGACGAGGGAAGATGTTCATGATGGCTTGAATTTAAAGTAATTGTAAATCGGAGAAACAACGTTCCATTTCATTTTGAAGATTTTTACAACGATCACGTTCGGTTTGTAATTCTTCTACAAAAAGCAAAAGAAATTTGTTTTAGAAATCATTCTTTTCGAAAAATTTCGTTTCGTCATGCATGGGCAACCCAATCCAGCTCATTTTTCGTCACAAACCTTCAAGTGTATCCACTTCACGCTGTAGTCGTTGAACTTGTTTGGTAGAATATTCGGCGCGGGTTTCAGCCTAGACATGCAAACACAGCAATAGAGAAAACCATGCAGGTGGGAAACAAAACATACACATGAACATGAAAACTCGAGAGAATCTAGACTATAAAGTACCTGCAATGCGTTCTACAACTTCTTGTAAATTATATCGTTCATCAAAAGCGAGATCTACTCGTCGTTCAGCCTAGTGGGATTCATTTTGTGGTTCAGAAGACAGACAACTCTCAGAGGAGATCAATTTTTTACTTACATCTTTCAGATGTTGGGTAAGACGACGAACTTGATCTTCATAGCTTTGTTCTTTATTTTGTGCCTAGAAGTGCAAGGATTGGAATGGAATGGAGGAAAAAAATCTATAACTGACTTACATCTTCAATACGAGCTAGAAAGGATTTCAATTGATGATGAAGATTTTTCATTTCTTGTTCTAATTCAAGACATTTGCTGCAAGAAATCGAGGAAATAATTCGTTTTGGAATTTCAACGTTTTACTTACACTTCTGCTCGTTTAGCACGCTCTTCGGCTTTTTCTAATTCACTTTCTTGAACTAATAATTTTCGTGCAACTTCGTCGTACTTCTTATCAGACTCTGCTGCAAGTGCTCGTGCTTCTTTCAATTGCACTTCAAGGATTTCTGTACGATCACTACCAAGATTTAGTTGGTTCTCCAACATTTTTCTTGATCTATACGAAAAGACATCGTCTATTTTCTTTATTTTAAATGCAACAACATACCGTTCTCGCTCATCAGCAGTATGGGATGCTTCATCGAGCTTGCTCGTTGTTTGTACTAAACGTTCTTCTGTTCGTTCAAGTTGTTCTTCGAATGAATGAAGTTTACGTGTAAGTTGACTAACTTCAGCTTCTGCCTGAAGAATAAAAAGAAGCAACAAATTATATTTAATTTCCCTAAAAGGTCAATTGTTCAACTTACAACTTCTCGACCGTGCCGTTCCTTTTCCAATTCCTTACGCGCGCTCTCTAAACTGTCTTTAACCTGTTCGAGTTCATCACGTAATTGTTGCATTTTCTTTCGTAATGCATCAGCTGCCGCATTGTTCACTGTCGAACGTTGCAATGTGCCAATGCCGGTACCTGCATTGGCTTGTGATGATGGTGACGTGGGAAGAAAACTTGACATGATTAATATTGTTTCGTATGACTAATATTCAATCTATTTATTATGCATCTAGAAGAATGCGTGTATGATATGAATGTGTGAAATCGAATTTTTTTTCTTTTCAAAAAATAAACAAACAAAATTAGCCAATCGGCCATTGGAATGCTAGCGACATCACTAGAGTGCGGAGTCATTCGTAAAAAGTAATGTGCGGTTTGTAGAAAGACAAATGGACATCGTGTTTGGTTTTAATCAGGAGAAAATATGTTGATATCGCGCAGATGGTGACGCTTGTAATGAAAAAAAAGACCTTTTGTCTATGTTCTTGAAAAAAGAAATGATCATTGATGATGTAAGGGTGAATTCAAAAGGAAAAAATGTTTTAATAGAAAAAAAAGTCAACTTACTTAATTCACGTGTAATTGATTGAGAATTCTCGACAAATACACGTTGTCTAGTTGAATAGAAAAGAACAATAACGGAAAGAAGAAGAAGAAGAGTCAAGTTGTGTTTGACTTGGAATCATCATCATCACCCATCCATCATCGTTCTGTCTCAACGAACGAAGAGAAAAAGAAAGACTGAACCAAACGATCTACTACTCATAATCATTGTTGTATCGATAAAAGCAGAGGGGGCAAGCAAGCAACTTACTCTTCGCCATACGCACACCGATAACGGCTTGTTTTGGTCGTTGTCCTTCCGTTCGTTCTTCTTTCTGTCTTATTCTCTTCTTTTCCTCTCTCTCTCTCTCTCTCTCTCTCCCTTGTACTACCATTATGACTACGCAAGAAATAAAGAGCTTGCAACAGCATATACATAGATTAGCTTCTTTTTTTTATCATCGATAATAGAAGAAAAGAAGAAAAAAAGGAGACGCTAGCGTGAGTCAATGACCGGCCACTGGTACTAAACAATCGTGTTATACGCGTTCTTTTTTTTTTTTACTTCTGTTCAATTGACGAAAAGGCTCAGAAAAGAAAAAAAGCAGCTTACAAGCAAGTAAATTGAACACATATGAAATAACTCACTCAGTTTGTTGACGCACACATGCGTAATCATAATATATGGGAGAAAAAAAGAGAAACGAAGGCAACATAAGTGAGGAGAGAAAAAAAGTTACATATGAAGTCGTATTTCATCTATGTATGTATATATACACGAACACATTCGGCACTATCGCATTGCTGATACATAGATACTGAAAGAATTCAATGTTGGCAATATTACTCTTACGCACTCCTACTTTTATTTTCATTATTCAGCCTACGTATAAAAACGTGTTGCTATTCGTTGCGTTATCAGAACGTGACATTTGACGAAGTAAATGAAATTTCAGTGCCTCTCTCTCGCTCTCGCTCTGCCTCTTTTACATCTGTATACACATGATCATGACATCGTCGGACTTTTTTTTTAACATATATACATATACTATTAAACGAAAATGTACATTTATAATCGAAACAACGCGATGTACATAATTCAAGGATGGTTATAAATATGATAGGACTGACCTCCGTGCACTGATGTGATTATTTGCATAAATATTTTCATCATCAATTGAATGTGTCAATACTTGAATAAATGAATGACGAGCGAAGAGACAGAAGCCAGATCAAGATCGAGTGACGCACAACTGGTAAAAGTAATGCTTACTTGGCGACATCGAACAAAAAGAATCCGTATTGGACTTGTTCTTGTCTGTTAAATGAAAATGATTTTGATGTTAATATGTCTAGTCGAGAAAATCGAGTCACTAGTAAATAAAAACAAGAAATCTTATTGATTTTAATCAAGGTTTTCAAAATAAGACATTCGATGAAGATATATCAGACGAAGATGAGACCTTCCGTTTCGTTTTTTGCGTCGATGTACATCGATTACATTTACATGGCGCATTCGTTTTTAAGGTTAAATTAGAAATACTTTTTCTCATTGAAGGAAACGAAAGAAAAAGAACGAGACGAGAGATAAAACTGACAATACATTGTTGCTGCAAGTCTAGAAATGATAATAAGAACAAAAACAATACAACTAAGTCTCGATCATTGACAGCAAAATGATTGTTCGATTGCCCGGTGGTAAAATCATTGATTAGAGACGTTTTTACGTGTTTTTCTCTCCGGATATTTAGGCAAGAGCGCTGCACTACTTGTAATCATTTTAATAAATTCGCTACCAAGTATTGTCGTAGCTGATTGCCCATTATTACGTAGTTTTATCAATGATACTGGCATTCTTTCCGTGAATAAACTGACATTAACACAGTCAGAACCATCGATTCATTGCCAATGGTTGATAGTTGGTTCATCACATCAGGTTATACAATTTCTCCTTGCCAGTTTTTATTTTATGAAAAAAAACTCTTTCATTCTGTAGCGCATTGTTGTCGAATTCGATTATATACTGATTCCTATGCCAATCGAAGAATATTTAACAGCAGGTTGTCAACGTGCTTCGATTAACTTATGGACACCCGGATTAGAACGCGAAAAAGTTCAGTTATGCGGTGATCGACGTCGTGTTAAAATAGGTGGAGTAGGACAAACATTGATGGTGGAATTACGTCTTAATGATAAAAAACTTAATGTTAGCTTTGAAATGCATTATCAACTTATACAAATAGAACGTAATGTTGTTTTGTGTTTTTATCACTCCATTGCCTATAAAAATTGATTTATTTTATGATATTTAGAAGCATTAAGTACACCTTCTCATCTGATTAGCTCGTCGACATTATCAACAGAGAATCACGCCGGTAACGAAGAGAACTTTAATGTCCATTAGTGAGAGTTTTGTTGTTGTTGTTGTGATTTTATGATTAGAATGTGGGTTGACTTCGATAAAAGGTTCTGCGGCTCTTCGTCGAGTTTCCGGTCGTATCATTGGCGGTCACCAAGCGATACCACATAGTCATCCGTGGCAAGTTCTTCTGAATATCTATGGCAAATTTTGTGGAGGTTAAATCTTAATTCCGCGCATTCTTCTGATCTCTTCTATTTTTTTCTTCAGCTGCTATTTTGAGTACAAACTGGATCGTGACAGCAGCACACTGCGTCAATGGGTACGTTCGCATTCGTTGAAAATAAACTAAACTAGATTGTTCTTTGTTGATTGTAGCACAAATCCAGGGAATGTCTCCGCAGAATTCGGTATTCATGATCGATATAATATCGAGAAATCCCGGGTCTCAAGAAACATCAAAAGAATTGTTGTTGTATGTGTTCAATTAGATATTCTCTTTTTTTTCTCACAACATATTTCAATTAAGTATCCTTCGTACTATGGCAAATCGACTCGTTGGATGCATGATATTGCTCTACTTGAATTATCCGAACCACTTGTGTTCAATTCGTTCATTCGTGCAATCTGTATCTCATCACTTCGTGACATTGTTCGTGTTGGTGATCGAACATTAGTAACGGGTTGGGGAGAAACCCAGGGCACCGGGAATTTTCGATATCTACGTGAAGTTCAAGTGCCCATTCAATCGAACGATCAATGTGGCCTGGAAGATGTTCTTCGAACTACAACTTTCTGTGCAGGGTTATGTACGAATTCCACGTGTGATGCATGTCAAGTAAGCACTGGCTTCGGAAAAAATCACATTTTCAAATGGAACATTTAGGGTGATTCGGGCGGACCTATGATTATTTTGCATAAGGATCGTTGGCATCTGGTTGGATTGATATCATGGGGATTCAGCTGTGCTGGTCTCGGTGTGTACACAAAAATATCTTATTATACCGATTGGATTACAAAGATTGTCTATGCTTCAAAGATTTAATGTGATATACTATTTAAATAAATGTATTTTTTAATGTAAATAAAAAGAATGCGAATGAGAATCTAAGTTCGTTTTGAAAGAGATTGCGAGATTAAAAGGTAGCTACGTGCATGTAACTATCACATCTTATGTGGTAGCTTTGATTGCGACATCAACATTATTGCGTGTTGCATCTAAATACACAAATAAATGGGTTATGAAATATTTTGTCTGTGTAATTAGACCTACGAGAATAGGGACAGATTTGATGTGCAGCTTTAACAATAGCATCGGCATCAGCTTGACTGGCACCTGGCAGTTTTGCCGTTAAATCAACTTTTAAACCTAGATTGCCATTGGTGTGTTTACCGATACTAACAGCTGCACTGACAGTTGTTGAGCTTGGTAAGTTTTTCTTCAAATTTTTAGCAGCTAGACCCATAGCGCCTAAGAAACAAGCACTGTAACCAGCAGCAAATAATTCCTCGGGATTTGTTCCATCACCACCAGAACCACCTAGTTCTTTTGGTTTAGTTAATTTCACATTTAAATGCGATGGATTATCATCACATTTAGCTTGGCCATCTCGACCGCCGGTTGATGTACAACGCGCGGTGTACAGGACTGAGTAAGTGCGTATTGATCCACTGAGTGAATTAACTGCACGAGAAGATAATAAAGGGCGAAAAAGATTAAAAGACATCTGAAAAAAGAGATTCGAAAGAATCGATATGATTTGCTTTTATACTCGTAGAGAAAATTTGATTGTAGAAAGACAAGGTAATAAAGATCCAAATTCTTAAGTGTAAATAAATCTATCAGAAGTATAATCGAGAAAATTTATATATGGATGTTGATTCAATCGTTGCACAATTTGATCAGGCGATGGTTCTTTTATATCAGCTCTAATAAAACAGTTTCAGCATTGAAAATGATCTCTATTTACTACATACCGGTATATATCATACATATTAGAAACAATCAACTCTTCCTGTTGATCAGCTCGTTTCTTTTTTGCATCATGTATCTAAACAAAATCATGAATAACAAGTAGGTCAACATTGCAGGTTGATCAATACACCGACTTACATCCCCACTCAATGCTAGACAAATATTCAGTCCAATATTGGTCACAAACAGATACCAAAAGATAAAATACAGTTCACTCCATCTACAGTATACATGTGAATTCATGCATGAAATAGAACAGACGTTGCTGTATACTTTGAATTGGTCGCTTCGCGAAATCCATTGACAAAGACAAACCATTGATTGACGACCATTATATGATACAATGTTACCATGGATGACTATTAGAGTACTCTATTTCACAATGAATATAATGCATTTAGGCACACTCACATAAAAATCATCAAATCCGTTGGACCAATATTCTAGCTGTTGATAACTTCCGCATACTCTGTAAAGATTTCACATAGATCATAGCAATAATAGATCATTGACCTACGTTTGATTTGAAATATTGGAGCGTTTGTAAAGTTCTCCAATCGCACCGCCAAATAGTTCCATTCCAAGTAACGAATATGCGTAGTAGCAGCTCTGAAAGATAAACTCTATATGAATTTCTCGGAATGCGACATGTTGTGCTTACGAATAAGACACCGAAGAAGGCGCCACCATTCCGAACTTCATCGAAAACAGTTCCAACAATAATTCGAATGTTTTTTGACGCTGGTAGAAAGCGAATCAGTCGATAAATGAACAGCATATTGCACGTTTTGATCGCTGCCCAAAGCGTAAAAACCGATCGTTCTTGTTGTATGAAATCGGTGTACCTATTCAAAGAAAAACAAGTTCAGATTAGAATCGATGAGTTCATATCAATTTCATACACTAATAAAACCAACGGTGTCTTATACAAACCCATGTAAACAGCTTGTAGAATCTATGTACATAGGAACATGTCCGGTGAATATATTACCTTGTATATTAACTTACCAGACAAGACAAAGCAACGGTTGCTTCGAGAACATGAATTGTTGATGAACGAAAGAAATGACCTGGGCCGTACGCCCATGCTTTAATGAGAATTTCCAGGACGAAATAGATCATAAAACTTAAATTGACATATGCCAATGGTACGAGGTACGTCACAACATCTCTATAATTCGTGTTCAAATGTCGGTGACCAACTTCAATCTTTAAAAAAAATGAAGGACACTTCTGGTCGTCACTCGAAATTAGGTGTTTTTGTTACCGTGACAAGTAGAACGCTCAAAATAGCAAATATAGTTCCGATTAAATCAAATGCTTTCGATCGTCCAACAGCTTTCAATCGATCTAGAAGATTTTCATTTGATCTTTGAATTTGAACATCAGGTGCTAGCCGTGGATTGAGATCTAATAATCGCATGATGTTAGAATATTGCTCCAAATTAATCGCTTCGTTGACACGTTGCAATTCATTTAAATTCTACATTTACAAATGTTCATCGCAATCGGCTTTTTCTTTTTTATCCTATACTAACATGATTGATGAGATCAAAGTGCCATTTTGTTATTAATACTGATTCTAACACTGCTTGTACAAGTGAAATTGGTATAGTATCCCTAGACGAAAGTCAACTTTCATCTAATAGCATTTTTACTTTGATGCACTTACTTCGTTTCGATTGAACCATTCGATAAGACGCGTTTCTTTAGAATTTCGAATGATCCTTGTACTGCAGTGCGTCGTCGTAATAAAGAATTGATAATTGCGTTCAAAAAATATCCTCGGAATGCTCGATACACAACTGCGGTGATGATATTTTGCAACCAATAGATGCCTGAATGAAGTAAAACAAAAGAAGAAATATTTACAATTCTGATCAGTAGTTCTGTCCTACATGTTTACCAATAATGACAAAGACGATGAAGAATAACGAATTCAGACGTCGATCAGAATACGCTAGAAAGGTCAAGAAGGTACCGAGCAGTTAGTAACTAGAAGATGTTTGTACCTGGCATCATAATATCCGGATTGTTTGCAGTGGAATACAATACAAGTAGTTCAAAGACAGAATTATGCAAAGTATCAAAATAAGTTGTATTTTGTGAGTCGGGTCGGATCTAAAAAACCATAAGCATAATGTTACTGTGAACGAAAGCAAGAATTTACATCTGATTTTGGAAATAGATACATAGCCATGACAGCAAAAAAGAGGACATGAATGAATGTCAGCGTGATACATCTACGATAAGATAATCAACGAATAGTTTTGTATTTAAGATTTTTCTATACGCTATGATAGTTAATGATTGTTGATGTACAGCTTTGAATACTTTTTTCATCAATTGTGATGATTCGATCATAAATATCGGGCGAAAGATCCGCCGAAGACGAAACTAAACATTCATGATTATCTAGCAAAAGAAAAGAATCTCCTGAATTATTTTCTACATACACCTCGATACATCGGACTGACAAATATCAACAATCCAAACCATTCACACAGTGAATAAATGACAGTAATCGTTGATAAGAGGATCCAAAATCGTTTTCGAGTATGTATGACACCAATACACATGATCTATTCATACCTTTCTTGTTATTGATCGAAAAAGATCCTTACAGCTTACTTTTGTACATATGTACGCTAGAAACCACAGAAGTGTCACACCTTCAACAGCGAGAAGTCCGTAGTACGGAAAGGTAATGCGATTTGGTTGGTCACGAACATCAGATGTAATACTAAATGACGATGGCGGTTCGAATAATGCTAAGCAGAGATTCATCCAGAGAATGATTTGATGCAATCTGTAGTAAATTGACATGAACGGAATCGAATTTCGGTATTATTTCCTGCAAATTACTTTTTAATCAACGGACTTGCGAACCATCGGTAGATCGATAGATAGTTTCGTGTAACTTTATGTGAGATGGATTGATAATTGATTGCATCTTCGAGAAAAACAGTCGCACAGAGAAGAATATTCGAAGCTAGAAGACAAATGACATGGAATCTTTTCTAGGCTCCAGTGTAGATGACGTACGCCATACACATTGTTCATTATCAGTATAGTCTCCGTGGATTGTTTTGGGCAAACCGAGACATTTCTTTAGACGATCTTTGAATGTTTGAGAAGGCACACGAATCATCAGATTCGTTTGACTAGAATTCATCGTTTCCTCGCTATCCATATCTACAAACGAGAAATTGACGAAAAATTATTGAAAAAACTGAAATTATATTTAAAAAAACCGAAAAGCAACAAAAAAAGACAGAGGGATTATTATTCAACATTTTCTTGTGGAATTTACATAATGTTTAGCAAGATCTTCTCGAAACTGATCAAATAACAGCATGGACGTGTCGTCATCGATCAACTCCGTGTTTGGCAATTGACTTTTATCGAGAAAACCTAATCGATATAGATAAATATTGTTCAATACCACAAAATCATAACCAGCCACATAACTTTCACAGCACTAAAAAGAACGAAGACGAAATTAACGAGAACTTCATCAGATCTCTCTTACTTGACTGATACGAGCGTGTGCATGTGCCTTGAACCGTGCATCGTATGTAGGCGCATCTTTGGGTCCAACATAGTACGGTTGCCACGGCTGTGCATAGTGTGGCCGAAAGAGAGGAACAATCTTGTCATTACTTGCTTCTTGTTTCCATGCTTGATAATTTGTTAGAAATTGACAAGTTGGACAGACATCAGCTTGAAATGGTTGCAAATGTTGATCATTCCATAATAGAATCAATTCATTCTTATTCTGTGGTAGTGGAGCAGAGTTTTTCACCGCATCGAGATGGATTTCAAAAGAGGGAATGACATAGAGTGTGCGGTTGAATTCTTCCGTCGTTTTTATCTGTGTATAAAATGAAACAAGATGGTGAAATAGATCGGGAGCAGGATAGATATCAATATCAAGTGTAAGGATATATTGAACAGTCGTTGGTGTTGTACCAGTACGAGCAACATTACGAAGAAGATTCGATGGATATATAGTAGAATCTGTTTCATCAGTATGATTGATGTACTTGATATTTTGACAACTAACAGCATATTTGACACTATGTGTATTGTGCTGATTAGAAATTGAACCTAAACAACAAGAACAGCAGAAAGGAAACTTGAATTCGATGTCGAATAGAATATCTTACGTTCATAAGCTTTTGCTGACATAATTAAATGTACGTTGAGTACTTTAAATAATCTTCGATTACATCGAAGCCAAATCGATGCGTAGTCAATATCATCACTAGCCCGAGCACCTTTAATATATAAACTTAATGAGATAGGACCATCCCAAACTTTCGTGTGATTTAGTAATGAATGAAGATTTTGAATGTTTGTATGTAAGTTTAACGCTAGTAGGTGAGCATTTTTAGTTAGATTGCTTTGAAATTGGACAAAATTTTGGACGATTAGGTAGTTGCCCGAGCTATCGAAACGCTTTTTCAATTCGATTGTCTTATAGTATGGACGTGTGTCAAGATCATAATCAGGCTCGTGAATATCTTCTTGGAAAAATAGGATTGTGGTGAAAAGTACACCGTTGATAATATTAATAATTAAAAAACCAGCAATAAGAATGAGAAAAATTCTTGAAATTTGACGCAATTTCGGTCGTTTGTGGAAGAGTAGTTGATATCGACGAAAATACCGACGAAGACGTGTGCTATAACGTTGAACAGCGAACATGTTTGAACTTGATCAATGTTATTTATTTAAATGCCGGTCGATCTGTACGTGCGTATGGTGTAAGTAATTGATTCAATCCAAAATCCGACCACTTATTTTGAGTTTCGTCAATGATTTCCGATAGTAACGTTAACTCGCTATCAAATTCGTCAGGATTATACGATAGACTATGACTAGTTGCTGCAGCTTGAGGATTCACTCCCGCGTTTCCGGTAGCACCTGCACTGTCTCCACCAGTCGTGTGTGCAGTTGTTCCGTGTGCTGAACTGCTTCCACTGCCAACACCTGATATAGTTCGACCTGTCGAACTTCCTCCTCCAACACCTAGGCCACTATGAGCAGCTGCGGCTGATGCAAGTAGATAATTCGCGTCTGAGTTTGGATCGGGATTTCCTAGATGTGGTAGCTCGTCGAGAATCCAATCGCGGTCAATTAATGCAAGTTGTCGCCCGTCAGGCAAGTAAATGCCATCCATTTCGAAAACATATAGTAAGGAATCTAGAAAAGAATAGAATGAACATTTTGTCAGTGTAAGATTTATTAAAATACAGAAGATAAAAAACATCAAGATAAAATACAATACGAAGATCTATTTTCAACGGTTTAGTTAGATAAATAGAGAAAACAACAGTGAAAATCTTGGATGAATGTCTAAAACTTGTCTCCGGAAGTGACTAGGATAGAATGTAAATATATAAAATAGGCGATAACCTCATAGTGCTATGTCTTATGATGGAAGATTCTTTTCATAGGCCATCGGGGATGTTTTCAAACGTCGGTCAACTGCAGCTACTAGTGCAGAACCTTTCGATGATCCGTCTTCGGAAAGAACAAGGCGATGCTACAAAAGATTCATTGAAGTAAGCAGCATCAACACGATAAAAGAAGAACTTACTGCTCGTAGAACAAGTCGGCCTAGAGTTCGGCTGAGATTCTGTTTGAACTGTTCGTGATGACGAAAGAGTGTGCCGTCAACAGCGACTGTAACTGACGACATATTGAGACGATTGATTAACACGGCAATAGCTAAAAGTATATAGAACAAAACAACGTGATTGTTTAAATTTGATTGACTACGATGGATAGAATTGCACCTGCTGCAGCTAATTTCGCTGCTCGGAGTGACACAGTTTTGCACACTTCTCGGATAATAAAGCAATCATCATAGGATGGATCGTGAATACCAATAGACGTGAGAATTGTTGCAGTAGTTGATAAATCATCCGCTGAAATGTATAATCTACTTTTCGTTCTCAGCGATTTCTTTTCTTACTTGTATCATTTTCGATATCTGCGACATGTTTTGCATAGAAACTACCTGAAAGATTTCTATTCGTACTTCAAAAGCAATTGTTCAGCGACTTTTACCTCTTAGAATGAGAAATATATTGTAATCAGGTCGAATGCTAGGTGATTTTTGCATACGTCCAGGAAAAAGAATTGAGCGTTGTACTAAATCAACAATGATCAGACGGACAATTTCACCAAGATATAAGGCTGCAAGAGGTTGAGACGTTTTATTAAAGTAAGAACGACCTTCAGCGAAGGAAAAATAAAGTTTACCTGAGATCATTTTCTCGAAAACTTGTTGATGTGGCGTCAAACTCGACTCATCAAGTTCTCGATCGATATCTGTTCGAATAAAGTCCAGACAACCGTTCTATATCCAACAAAAATACATATTAATATCCAACATTTATATCAAATACGAACTCTGCCCAATGCACCCCATTCGGTATTGATAATCACTTGTTTCGTTTGATTATCGCGGGTTCCCTTCCATTTTGGTATATTATCAAGAGTTTCAAAGTAACACGCATTCATTCCTAACGATTATAATTCCGCATAAGTTCAAAATACGACTTTTCTGGGCGATTTACCCGTGCCGAGGATAACACCTGCTTTACAATCACGATAATTCGAACTACAAGCCATCAACGTTCCAACAGTATCGTTAACCAAGGCAACAACTTGAATTGGAAGATTCTGATAATAAACAAACTACCGTTACTTTTCTCTATTTATTCTTACTTCATACCTTTCGTCGATCGATGGCTTGTTGCAACATAAGTACGACATCGTTTCCAACAACACTGGTACAACTGAAACCTTTTGTCCATGACACCAACGTTGCTTCTCGAAGACTCTTTTGTTGGCAAGGAAAACTGAATGTAAAAGCTAAAAAACCAGCAAAATGATAATTATTCAATCATGAACAGATATTTCATGGCCAGACGTTATCAACAATGAATGTCGAATGCAAGAACAACACTTTCTGCTAACAACAATGTACTCTATTCTTACCTAAATCAAATCTATAATCTGCAGCTTTGAGAACCGATAATTTGTTATCATCAATGAATCTTTGTAAACATTCGGCAATATAATCAAATAATTTCTCTCCTTCGCCTAACAATAACGAATGCGGAATGAGGAAGATTTTATTATTTAAACGCATTCGATTTCTTCCTTCGATAAACACATGTGAAACACGAAAATTCGAACCACCTAAATCGACAACCAGATATTCTCCCGATTCTTTTCCACTCGGTCCATGATGTACATAAGTCGGGAACATTGCCAAATCGTTCTCCGTCGAATCATCCACTTTCAATGCATTGGTCATTTCAGTGTTCAGGTTCGCCATAACACGACGAAGTTGCTCCTCGGTCAATTGAAACGGCCGAAGAATATTTCTTACTTCATCACGTAGAATAACTCGTTTGGAAGTCTGTGAACGTCGATGAATGTAATACGCGCCAAGGCCAATTGCGGTTAGCAATCCTGTACTTATCCCAGCGATTTTCAATGTTTTAATAACATCTATTTTGAATTCAATGACATAATTTGATGATAATGACGCCATCTGAAATATACTTTTAGACGTGAGATACATTGATTCTTTCATCTTTCATCTTTTATTTTTTAAATAGGACACACACACACGCAAGAATTAAGAAAATCCTTTTGTTTAAGTTATAAATAAAAAATAATGATATCAGAGTTAGTACGCGTACGTATTACGAGAATTCCCTCAAAAGAATATATCACATGAAAATTGAATCGAACCAAGAAAAGAAAAAGCAAAAGCAGATAAAACGATCAATTTTAATCATTCATTCAAGCTTCTTCCATTTGAACACCAAATGCTTCTTGATTTGGAGTTTGATGAAAAAGTGCATGGAGAAAGATAACGAATACTGATGCGCCTATATAAAACCGAATAAACATTCAGAATATTTGCAAAGCATTTCTAATATTTACCTAAAATCCAGAATATTGCCGAGCCGGCACCGACCATCAAAAGCAGTGGGATGCAAAGGCAGAACACAGCTAAATATTGATGTGTCAAAGCGACCTGTTTACCCATGATCGTCAATTGACTTTCACGATTCTTCAAGCTAACTAAATAGCAACCTGCACCAGTGGCTAACAGGACAAATAGTAAAGCCGGTGTGGTAATTCTATTTGTAAATTTGTATTATTATTGTTTAGAGAAAATACGATGTATTATCTTACATGCAATAGATTGATAAGATGATGATTACAATGAAATAATTTGTTTGAAAATGTTCAACATTCAGAACGAGACGGCGGGCACCTGAAACAGTTGAACAATAGTCTTTTATTTAACATAGGAGTCTTATTCGCCATACCAGCTTTGACATTCGCCGGCGGTTTGAATTGATTGGTATTGAAAAAATCCATCCATGGACGTAAACTTTGACGTTGTCGACTGTACAAATCACTAACATTGAGCTTTTGTAAACCAGCTAACGCCCAAGTTGACCTGATGAATCAGAGAGACAAAGAAAGAAATAAGTTAAGAATAACCATTCGAAATCTGCTCATAGTTACATATTATTAGTCGGTGGACTAGCATTGGTATCTGTTGGGGCACCAAGCAGTACTTCTGTGTGTTGGGGCGGAGGAGAAATTATATCACCCGTGAGTTGTTTGGTTGCTGACATGTCACTACTCATTTGAAAAAGAAATGTGAATGACTAACGAGAATGAATGAAGTGTCCAGAATAAACTTGATGACACAGTCTTGAAAAAAGAACAACATAAATATGCATACATACAAATAGTAATTATGAGAATAGGCCAATCGAAGTAGAGATATAGATGGCGTTGGTGTAAAATGACACGTATGCTGTACAAGTTTGCAAAAGAAAGGGTGCATAGTGTATTGACTATGAGTTTGCTAAGTCGCAGACACAGCCGACAGCTGACTAGTCTTTCTTTATTTGATTTTGAAAAGAAGGAAGAAGAAAATCATGAATAGCAAACGGATAAGCAACATCGATTCCCTTGCCACCAGCATCAGGTGTTGTCCAAAAACTTAAGCGATTCAAACGCGTGTGAACTAATGCTTCGGATGCAAATGCTTGTCCATATTCTCTTCTCTGTGTCGCATTGACAAAATAGTATGTTTCTGCCACAGCATATAGATCAGGCACTCCGAGAACAGATAGAGACAACGAGGCGTCATTGAAAATATGATTTGTCAAATTGAGGTATGTCGCATTTTGACGATCGATATAGCAGGAAAAATCAATACGCGATGGTAGTGGCAATTGATGAGTTTTCAAAAAATTTAAACCCCGATAAATCCAATACATTGATCGGTGCCCGTTCAATGCAGGAAATTGAGGATCGATGTAATCGTATTGAAGTACATGTTCTTCAAGTCCATCAACTATGAAATAGATTGATGGAGTGAATTGACTATTCGAAACGAGTTTAATAAAATATGGATAGTTCGTTTCAAGGAACCAATCTTGATTCGCTTTTGCACCGATCATCACCTCTCCATCAAGATATATTGTTTGCACTAGAAGAACCCCATCAGGACGTTTAACTTCACTCACCGCTCGAACAACACTTTCTATCGTCGTTTGAACACGTGATGTAAAATCACTGGCATTTAAACGATAGTATCCAAGACCATCAATTGGATTACCAATAGTATAGTCGGCAGCGCCTAACCATAACAGGCAAATATCTAGATGCAGGCGATGACCATCGATTGTACTCTGAATTGATGCAACGTCTTGTACATATTGATGTAAGTTTGCCGTTTCCTGTTCAGTTATCGGAAATGTCGCTCGCCAAGTTTGATCAGGTGTTGTACCAGGCTCATTAACGAACCAGATACGTAGAGAAACAAATGTGGCACCTTGATCAACCATTCCTTGGAGCTGTTTCAAAACTGTGAAGCGAATGTCTGGCCGGTGAAATTGCGTTATAAAAACAGTATCTGTAAAATTAGTTCCGATCGCATGATAGTCAACGCCAACGTCATAACTCGATGTACAACGAAGTATACAGAATAGTAGAGATATAATAACCATTCTAGAGTTTTACTGATATACCACAAATGATATACTTTATTCAATCCTTTCCTTTTCGTATGTTATGATATACACAATACCATATGGAGTTATCTCTCAAAGCAAAACGATATTACAACGAAAATAGTATGTGTATGATTTTAATGGACGCATGATGTCAGTGGTTTGAAAATGGTAGGCACAGGGTGAGGCCGTGCCGAAATTGCGAATGCAATGATTTCTACATTAAATACAAAACAGACAACACCTGCTAATATTGAGCTCATAGGACATATCACTTCCTCATGATACTCGTTGACAATCATGTAATATAACAAAGCAAACATTTGCTCAGCAAGATGATGAAAGTATCTGAGAAACACTTCCTTTTAGTTATTTGATATATTGTTTCTACATATGATTAAATGGAGATCCGATAACATAATGAGTTTTTTATGTCTCTGTGACAGTTTCTTAGAATTTACCGAGTTGGAAGACGAACATTTTATAATGTCAATATTCGCCGGATATGTGAGACAAAAGCAACATATTTCACTTCAGTTTATTTCAGAAATATTATATTCATGTTTTATTACCGTCATTCATTACACAGGATAATGAAACGAAAACATCCTAGACGAATTGTGAGGTGGTCTCGATTTCTGTTCTATGATCAACTTTAGAATATTGAGGCGAGCACTATATATAGCGCTGCTGAATACCACAAACAGAAATATTTTTTCTCTGCATGAGTCTTACGATGCAAATGAATCCAAAACTATTATTGACCGTCTTCGTGTAAGTTTTGTACCGATTGAAAGTAATGTAGCACCATAATCTTTTTTTTTCAGGTCTATATCATTACTGCTAACAGGTAAGTTCACAAACACTGAGACTAAATGGAATAATTATCGCTCAATTTCGATGATTAGGCATAAATGCAGAAGCTGCATCAACGTTCGGGTGTGGATGTTGCCCTTCGGCCAAATGTTCAGCTGAACCGGTCTACTGCTCATCGAATGTTGATTGCGAATGTTTGTGGATGACCGTGACTGGCGGTGGCATGTGCGCTAGTACAGCTATATCCTGTTCAAGCTTGACTCGTTGTGAAAATGATAATCAGACTTGTTCAGTGCCAAATACTGTCTGCGTCAATAATACACGTTGTGATGCACCTGTCTGCTATCCACTCGACCAAGCAAAGATAAGTGTTTGTCCGCCAGTCGGTTCCAAGACCACTACAATCTCGAGTGAGTTCGAGGAATTCGCGCCAGTGCGCGAAGAATAACCTCAACTCCCTGCTGTTTTCTTTTCTATTATCAGCCACAACACCAACCACAACGACTACATCAGTGACAACAACTACACCAACCACAACGACTACATCAGTGACAACAGCTACACCAACCACAACGACTACATCAGTGACAACAACTACACCAACCACAACGACTACATCAGTGACAACAACTACACCAACCACAACGACTACATCAGTGACAACAGCTACACCAACCACAACGACTACATCAGTGACAACAACTACACCAACCACAACGACTACATCAGTCACAACAACCATAACTGTGCGCACTATCGACCCTTGTTCGAATGGGACTGTATGTTTAAACAATGTAAGTTTGTGAAATAACTGCTTTTTCCGTAAACTACAGCACCTCTCCTCTATGATTAGAACGGAAGACTGATAGATACTTGCCCCTATTCGTAGACTATACTATGAATTCCATACACTTGTTGAAGTCTCATGTTGTTTTATTAACAGGGAACTTGTCTCCCGTCTGGTGATAGCTTTATCTGCCTATGTCCTGGACGATATTATGGCTCACGTTGCGAACAATACGGAAAACCCGACTTAGGTATTGATGGAATTCTGAATGGAACGCAGAATAGCAGTGATCCTACAGTCGAAAATGTACTCAATCGGAATAATTGGACAAATATCGTTGCTGTCGTTGATGTCACTGGGTCGATGAAATCTTGTGCAGCGGCTGTTTATAAATGGATGACATTATCTCATGAACGACTGTATAAAATCCAATACTATGTTTTCTTCAATGATGGCGATAAGAAACCTGACGCAAGTAAGGTAATTGGTAGTACAGGCGGTGTGTATGGTGTCAATACCGGTAATTTGGAAACCGTGGTACGTGTTATGAAAACAGCTATGTACAATGGTAATGGTGGTGACACTCCTGAAAATGACATTGAAGCACTGTTGTATGGTATCGAACAGTGCCCAAATTGTACCAATACGATTCTTATTGCTGATAATCAAGCAACACCACGAGATCTGGTGCTATTAGCCAACGTGACAAGACCTGTGAAAGTTATCGTTTGCCAAATGAATAATAATGCATTAAATCCAAAACTGATGGATATCGCCTTGAAAACACATGGTTCTATTCATACTCTCAAAGAGGATATTTTCAAAGTAGCGGACATCCCAATAGGTAGAACTATTACCGTCGGCTCTAGATCATACAGAAGAACGAATTCGGGCTATGTGCTAATTTAATATCGAAAGCCAGCTCTAAAACATTGGACTTTTCCTCATCATTTTTGTGCTATGCTTTGCTCTTTCGCAAAATAAAATTTCGCTTAACACTTTCAAATAATCAAAAGTTTACTATTGGTGAACCAATACTACTCAGCTAAACACATATTGCCAATGAATCTAACAGATGGCGCTGTAACCACTAGTTCATCTTATCAATTCAATTATTTTATGTGAACTATCTCAGTACAGAACAAATCTATTTACTTCTTTTCTTCAAGAAATCACATTACAATATCGACAGACAGCAAAAGCTTCTTACCTGTAGCTTTTTTCATTTTTCATTCTATGATTGATCGTCAGCTGCTCTGAATGAGTCATATATCGGCTCACCCCCATGAAGCATGATATTCTTTTACTTATGATTCGACCCATGTACTCTCATTTTCCGAATTTTAATTATATTTTACAGATGTGTTGATGTCTTTGCCGACACATTTGACCAATAGTGCTTCTCCATTACCATTCTTCTGTTCATCGAATTCTTTCGTTTTCTATCTCGGTAAGATCACTATTGAACACTTCTTACCGAAATTTATTCATCTTTCTCAAGATGATTCCAACACCTATTCTCAAATATTAACACTCTACAACCCGTACGATTTTGCTGTGCGATACAAAGGTTACCAAAGATGTCTCCTTTTCTTTTACATGTTATCTCCTAACAAAAAAATCTTATCTTCTAGTGCTATGCACAGCTCCTCGAATATACTCTATTGCCGAACCACAAGGTGAAATTCGCCCTCAACATTCAGTTGATACGTAAGAACAGTCAACACGGAAGATCATTCGAAATTTCTCATTTCTTCTTCCTAGGATTATTCGTCTTCTCGACACATCATCTTCATCGTCAAATCAAAACGTTGTACATAAAATTCGCATCCAATATTTCGATCGACGAAAACCGCAAGATCTTATTGGCAAACGAGATATCACCTGTACTATTCTATCTTATAAACCATCTGAAGAGAATTTCGATGAAGACAATAATCATTCACCGAATAGAAGCAAAGCATCGACCACACCCCTACCAACAGCAATAAAACCATCAACCAATTCACCTCTACAAGAAACTCGTAAATCCTCCATCATATCAAAGCATATTCAGGCGTTCTACTTTTATTTGCTTTTCCAGGAGATCCACTAGTTGTAACCATCCTCAGTATTCTTGGTATAATCTGTGCGATAATACTCGTTCTACCAGATAATGAAAATAATACGAATACACATTTACCATCATATTTGCATATGACAACCAACTCGAAAGTGATAGCTAGTTATATTCTTGGTATGTTGTACTTAGTCGAACAATGATTAATGATTGGTTTTGGATTTTTAGGTCTTTTAACAGTAGTCTTCATTCGACGATAGATTTCTCTATTGTTCTCTTTTCTTGTGTACATACGGTTCCTTTTTCTCATTATATTTTTGGTGCTGATATGCAAAGATTTCTGTGCCTTTTTTCATCAAAAGAAGATCGAAGTTTTGGCTATTTGTAGATTAAAGAAAAACCTTCTCAAAATGTCTACTCAAAGGCAAAAACCTGCTGAAGCATCATTTTCACAAAGTGTAAGTTAATGTTCAATTGTTACTGGTTCGAGATGACAATCGAATTTTTTCAACTAGACTGGTATGATCTATGTTTTTAATATTATTGTTGGCACGGGTGCATTAACTCTTCCAAACGCTTTTCATGAAGGCGGTTACGTGCTGAGCACTTTGATATTACTAATTCTGGGCTTCTTCAGGTAAACTTTCGTAACGAAACTTCTCTTAAAATGAACTTAGATTCTGTTATAGTTATGTCACAGCCACCTACATGGTTGAAGCGATGGCCATTGCAAATTTTATACGAAGAAAAACATTCAATCGGGTAGGTTGAGCGTGATCTTAGTTGAATGTAATCGAGTCCATTTATAATTTAGCGTCTTGGTACGATAATTCCACCGACTAGTGATGAAGAAGAAAATGTTGATCAATCAGATCGTGCTGCATTATTACCACCCGCTATTAATAGTGAAGGTAAATATTTTATAGTAAATTAATCATTAAATGATGATATTCTTCTATCTAGATGTGTACATGTCAAGGGGAGCTGATGAGCGACATAGCTTTGATATTGTTGAAAAAGTTGAAATGGTTTGTATTGATGGACATTAATGATTTGATAATGTGAATGAGATGAGTTTTGAACGAAGACATTAGTTCCCAAGGTACTAAATTTTGAGGCGTAATGAGTAATTTCCTTGGGAAAAGAGAACTGTTGTTTGTGACAGAGAATTATAAGCTATGGAGGATAATTAGTCATTTATCTATTTGGAATTCTTTAGGGTGAAATGGCCAGCATGTTTTTGAACAAATGTAAGTTTGACTTTTTTTTTTAGTGAGATAGTCTTAATGATGAGTTGAAATTTCAGTGGGTTTGATTATCTTCTACGTGTGTATATCATTATATCTCTTCGGAGATTTGACCATCTACGGATCAGCTGTTCCCAAATCGATTCGTGATGCTATCTGGTATATTGGGATATTGCTTTGAATGATATTCATTCTTTCACATTTTAGTACATACGAACCAATGAATTGTACGAAGTTGGAAATGTATGATTTGTGTTGGGAGAGTTCAAGGCTAACGCGTCACCATGTTTATCAAATCTTTGTGGTAAGAATATATTGAAAAGCAGAATGTGAAACAACTCTCTCTATCTTTCGAATATTCAAGGCTGTTTTTTTCTGTACATTGGGTTTATTTGTATTTGGTAATGCACAGAAAACCAAATTACTTCAATTATTTACAACTCTATGTCGCTGGACCGGTAACTCACAGTTCTTTAAACAACCAGAATGAATAAATTAATCGCTTTTCCATTTAGCTTTTCTGTCCATGATCATTCTTTGTGTCATCCACCTTGCCAAAAGGCCAAGCAGCGAAAAACCCATCCGTCCAGCTATATTCAACTTCCGTGGTCTTCCATCACTCTTTGGTACCTGCGTGTATAGTTTCGTATGTATCCTCATTCTGTCGACTTTCTTCTTCATTGTCTATTTTCTCCAGATGTGCCATCACTCCATTCCTAGTATAGTAGCACCAATTCGTTCGAAAAACAAACTTAAAAAACTTTTCGCCTATGATTATATATGCATCGCTCTGTTCTATTTATTGTTGGCATTAACCGCTGTCTTCACCTTCGAAACATTCAAAGATCTTTACACATTGAATTTTTCTCCCAAAACGAGCTGTTCTGAATCAAAAGTGAATGTACCTACAGTGTTAGCATATTTCATCATGTTATTTCCTGTGTTTACACTGAGCTCAAGTTTTCCGATTATCGGCATCACATTACGAAACAATTTAGAAACAATCTTAAAGTCCTGTGTGAAAGTCGGACGTCGACAACGAATTTTACTCGTTATTTTTGTTCTGCTCCTGCCTTGTGCCGTTAGCATAGTCACAGAAGATATTGGCTTTCTTGTAGGTTTTACCGGTTCATATGCAGGTGTTGCTGTTCAGTATGTCATACCAGCATTATTAGTTTACAATGCTCGACGACAAGCTCAGTTGAAACTTCGCCGACCGATATTCTTTGCTAATCAATCGGTTTTTCAAAGTAAATATTGGGTATTTGCTGTTCTTCTATGGGCATGGCTAGCAGTTATTGTGAATACAATTTATAACATTCTTAAAGCGAGAGGGTCAGTCTAATCAAATGTTACTCTCCATATTCGATGATAATTTTACATATATTCGGTGATTTTTTTAATGTAATTGAGATAATATTTGCATTTCTGCTCGGGTACTGTATTCATCCAGATAACAATCGATTGACTATGATTGATACAAAATAGTCATATGTAAGCTTATGCTTTGTTATTATTGTTAACTGTTTTTTTGTTGTTGTTATTCATTTTGTTCAACTTCTGTCTTTCCTACAACGAATAAAATCTGATAGATAATATCTTGAGCTGCATAAAACATGATTCCATTACATTCTGTAACGTTATTTTTAAACTTTAATACGGATTTACATTCATCCGAGCTTTTCCTCAAAATTTTGTTATCGCCAAGTAACAAAGGCTATCTCACGGAGGTTATCACGTATAATTTGGTCAAACGTGTCTTATCAGTAAAAAAACAAGAAGACGTTGCATAAGAAAACAATGTCTGAAAGTCGTAATTTGATGAAAAAAAAGACTGACTGAATGCCTAGATTATTTGCTAATTGTAGTATTTATTCAACAAGCATCGAATATCACATTTTCTTTAAACTATGTACTTCATCATTACGCAGCAACGGGATAAATGTTGACAAAATGCGTAGTTCTCTTCAAAGACGCGATAGAATCTCGAAACTACGTCTAGAGTCAAAAAACATACAAATAACAACGATAATATCGTTCACAATCAACATATGACAATTGTTTTTTGATACTCTGAAAAACGGTAGAGATCTGCACTCACCAATACACTCAAAGCACATTCGCTGGCTTCTTCGTATTCTATTTGTACGTACGAATCACTTTTCTTAAAACGTGTAGCTTTCATTTTTATGTGATCAGAGCATCATGAGAGTGCAAATGCGTTAGTCTCATGACTCGCTTGCTGTTTAGGTTAGTTTCTCTTTCTTTTTTTTATCGCTTTCTATATACTTTTTTTATCAAGTGCGTAGAATATGCTCGTCATCGCAGGCTGTTCTTTTCCTTTCGGGAAACCATGCCTATGCTGCGTGATGAGAATATATGGCTGGGAGAAAATAAAAACTGCTAGTTGTTTTTTTTCTCCCTTTTTGCTTTCTGTTCCTATATAAACACGTAGTTACTTCTTATTTTTCTTCATTCAGTTAGTCGATTTGTTTTGCAGCAGCAGTGACTGTTCGTTACAAATCGTGTTCTCGTATAAAACAAGTTCAATTATCATCAAAACTATTTCAACCATGTCAGCAGACAAAAAAAGTGACTCGCAACAACTTGATCGTCAACAAGCTCCCGTAGCAGCCAACCAACCACGGGAAAACCTTGTTCGATTGTATGCATTTGCACCTTTGCAAAAGAAAAACAACTTATTCAAACTTGATCTTTGTTTTTAGCAATTATCATGAAGATAATGAAGGTTTAGTCAATCGACAGATCAATTTGGAATTGTATGCTAGCTATGCATATACAGCTATGGCCCATCATTTTGATCGACACGATGTGGCTTTAAAAGGTAAAATGGCGCTATTTAAAGTTTGTTTGTGCATCGAACTTGATGTTGGACGCTTTTTAGGTCATCATAAATACTTCAAGAAAATGGCTGAAGAAGAATACGAACATGCAAACAAGTTCATGGAATACCAAAACAAACGTGGTGGTACAATTGTTCTTTTGGATATCAAAGTATGTGTATAGTGTTGTTTATTTGAGTGATAACGAGTTTTCTGTGCTAGAAACCAACCCAACAAAGTTGGAGCTCACCACTCGAAGCCCATGAAACGGCATTACAATTGGAAAAGGATGTTTATAAAGCATTACTTGAATTGCATAGCTATGCTAATCAACATAAGTAAGTTGCAATCGATTTCATTTGAACTGTGATTAAGAAAGACATTTCCGTTTTATTCAGTGATCCTCATCTGACAAACTATCTTGAAGAAGAGTTTCTTGATGAACAGGTAAGACAAGCTGATTACCCATGATTTCATTGTCATCTGTCTCTTTTCACGTATATCTAGGTTAAATCAATCAAAGAATATTCGGATTACATCACCAACTTACGCCGTGTTGGACCTGGTCTTGGTGAATATATCTTCGATAAAGAAGAACTTGGAGATTAGAATGCCGTTCTTGAAATTTCATCATAAAAGAAAAACATTTCATCGCTTTTTTTTCTTTTTCTTGATTTTGCATGTTCATTTACATCATTAACAAAAAACAAATCAAATTTTCATTAACCTCTGTATTACTCATTCTAATTATTTACTCATCTCACTTTATCGCGACATACAAATTTTCCTCTTTTGATAAAATTTGACAGTAATTATGCATACAAAATGAATGCACTTTTTCTATGCTGGTACAGGGTGCATAGGTTTCACCTAAATTTGCGAATCATCATTAAGAGTCGAACAAGGACGACAAGTGTAAGCATCAGTAAATACAACATGTCCTTGCGTATGCGCTTGCGCCTTCCTTGTTGAATTGGAAGGACTATTGAAATATAGAAAACGACATTGCATACGGCAGATTTTCATTGCTCGTCAGACTACGATGGTAGAAATGTGGGTTGTCTATTATTTTATTTTTTTCAATACAATCAATCAACGAATGACAAAGAAATCCCATTTGATATCCTCAGAACAAACACAAAACGAGACTGATATCAACTAATGTTTTATCTGGATTTATTTGTTAGTTTAATGAAGAAGGTTTTTTTTTCTTGAGTATATGTCTATCTAAATTGCACACGAGTGTTGTTGGAAACTGAAACAGAAATGAAAACAAATCGATTAGTTTAGAATTAGTTGAGAATATCTTCTTCCGAGCGACACGAATAGAACATAAAAACAACATACATACCACCTATTATAGATATAAAATAATAAAATCAAGCCTTCTTCTTCATCTTCTTCAGAGTTAAAATATTTGAAACTTCAACTTCAGCCTTCTTCTTCTTCTTCCGAAAGACTTGTTCAATGGTTTCTTTTTCCTTCGAATTCTTTTCTCATTGAACTTCATTCTTCAGTTATCTGTTTAGATAAACACACAGGAATACTTCTATTTTACCTAGATGGTAGGATAGACGTTTAGGACAACAAGAAAAAAAAATAGATCCAAGGATGGCATGTCAAGAGAGGAGAACTAACGAAATCTCGCGGCAAAACAACCATTCGAAATGTGGGTAAATAAATCTTTGAGTTACTTACGTTCATCTTTTGCTGATTATGAACGGGAACGAGAATGACGACCTAGAAAAGATATGAATAGATACGGTTTAATACCACATGTGTTACTTACGTGGTGAACGCGAACGTGATCGTGTTCGGGATCGACCCCGACGTACACCACGTGAACTTTGTTGTTCACTAAAAAGAAAACTTGTGTAAGATGACGCGAACAAAAGCAAATGTTCACTTACGGTGCACCCATATAAATTCCAGGTGTTCGATCATGTGGCTTATCAGTAACTGAAAAGTCAACTCGAACTTTTTGGCCATCGATATCCATGCCATGGGTTTCTTTTTTCGCCTGATGAAAAGAAAAGTCAAACTATGATTGCGGTTGAAAAGAAAATTCATTTACTTCTTTTGCATCTTCTATGCGTTCGTAATAAATGAAACCAAAACCACGAGATCGGCCTGTCTAAAATGGAAAAACGATGACATTCATTTGTATCAGTCGAAATTTTTCGAGCTCGAACTTACTCCTCGGTCGTAGACAATATGAACGTTGCTGATACGTCCATATTTAGAGAAGATACGCCGAATATCACGTTCCTCTGTGCGTGATGATAAACCAAAAACCCCTAAGACTTTGCTTGGCGTTGGATTAAGTCGTTCAATGTCATCCTTAGCGTCCGCTCCTCCACTGCGACTTCGGCGACGACGCGATGAAACTGGTGATCGACGATAGTGACGCCGACGATGCTCACGGTACGGTGATCTACAAGAACATTATTGGATAGATATTGCTCAATTACGAGAAATATACAATACCTTGATCGAGATCGAGATCGTGATGTTGATCGACGAGGCTGAATTAATAGAAAAAGACGATGTTATTCTTAATAAATATCATTCAAACGGATCATTACCATAGTTGTTAACAGATTAAATTGTGTAACCGACTGACTGACTGACTGACAGACAAAATATAACAGTGAGCTGACTAATGTTAAAAGTCGGTTGCCAATAGAGATTAAGTTCTCAAATATTATAATGAATATTTTATGAGAATGCTGACGCTGGCAAGATATTTATTTTTCGTGATAAAATTAATAAAATTTGTTAAAGCAAACACTCTTTACTCTATTCCTTTGTTGTCTGATTTATAGCGACAACTATCGATTAGCTCTCGCTAGAACGTCTGTATCGATAGTCTGACAAAATCTTGATAGTGTAAAAGTGCGACAGGTTAGTCACAAGTATATCTAGAAAGAAAAACAGCCTATTCGTTCATCGATCATTTCAATGTCAATACATAGCTAAGGGACCGACACACATATAGATGTGTATGATTACACTTCACTCGATCGTTATTTTGCTGGTAACTTTAGCGACTTTTTCTGAAGTTTTGTACAGATGACGCTTGACTTCTTATCTTTGTTTGACTTTTAGTTTCCAGATTGGGTTTTGTGAGATTCAATTGACAAATCTGCTTATCACTGACCTCTATGGTTAACCTGTACGTGTATTGAAAAAGTTGAACCAATAAAATTCAAGACTGAAACAATGATATAGTTTCGTTCTTACTCACTTACTATTCAGCTATCAAACGTGGTCAAATTTCTTGTCAAAGACAATACTATGTATCCAAATCCCATGCAACAATCTCAGCAATCGCCATTAATGCAACGGCCAACGATGATGATCAATCAATCGGCTGTACCACAACAAAATCCTGCTGTTGGTGTTCCAACAATGAGACCAATGGTTGCCTCATCGCCGATGCAAGCATCAATGCTTCAGCAATCACCTCAACCACAGATGATGGTACGCCCCGTAGGCAGTCCTTACGGAGTTGTGAATCGTACACCAATGTACGATAAAAACAAACGTTCTGTTTATTCCAATGATATTCGCCAACAGCCGATGGTTCCACCAGGACAACAGCCTGGTATGAGTTATGGAAATGTAATGGCTCCAAATCAATCAATGATGCACAATACAATACCACCGAATGCTGGTGGAGGTCCAATTCGACAGTAAGCAACACGGTGCTGCTTTTCGATACACACCTATAGCTATTCTCATGTAGGAAGAAACGAAAGCGTCTAACAGAAAAAATAATTCACAAACAAATTCGTTCACTTGTACCTGAATCACAAGCATATATTGAATTATTACGCCTGGAACAAAAATTGGATTCTGTTTTAATGCGCAAACGTCTAGATATTCAAGAAACACTGAAACGACCTCAAAAAGTAGATCGCATCATATGTTTTCATCTCGAATATTTACTTCGCCGTTTATTTAGATAAAAAAGAAACTACGTATCTTTATCAGCCATCAATATCCCGTTCGTTTCGATACCGATACAACGGGGATTGATGATGAGCAGGTGCAATATTGGGAAATGCGTGTAGAAGGTCGTCTACTTGATGATGTAAGTTATCCTTTCTAGCCATAACAAAATATAAATTGACACTTATAATATTTTCTAGCCGAATACAAATAAATACGATCAAGGAAAAGCCAAACGTAAATTCTCCTCATTTTTTCGTAGTCTAGTCATCGAGTTAGATAAAGATCTGTATGGACCTGATAATCATCTTGTTGAAGTAAGTAGACTTGGATTTGGAGAATAAAGAGTTATAAAGAAAACACATTCAACATTTGCAGTGGCATCGTACGAATGCAACAGCTGAGACCGATGGTTTTCAAGTCCGTCGACCGGGTGATCAAAATGTGAAATGCACTATTTTAATGGTTCTTGATCATTCAGTGAGGAGCACTATGAATGAAATATTTTAGGAACAAGTTCTTCTTCTATTTTCAGCCACCACAATTTCGACTTGAATCTCGTCTAGCTCGTTTACTTTCATTGACGAATGGTACACGGCAAACAATTATCCATGCCGTGTGGCAATATATTAAAACGCATAAATTACAAGATTCTGAAGAACGTGAATTCATCAATTGTGATTCTCATTTACAAGCAGTCAGTATCATAATATTTGAAAGTTCGAAACTCTTCTTAAACGTTTGCTTTCTCTCATTCAGATATTCGACTGTACTCGTCTTCGTTTTTCTGAACTTCCAGCTAAACTCAATAAATTCATTCTCCCATCTGAACCTATTATCATTAATCACACATTGTGGTAACATACGGTTTTTGTTGCTCATGATTTTCTAAGATGATTCCATTGTAGTCTTGGAACAGATCCAAAGAAACATGCTTGTTACGATATAGACGTTGAAATTGATGATCCCGTACGCGATTCGATGCGTACGTTTCTAGGACCTCAAAGTACAAGTGAATTAGAAGAATTAGATGGCAAAGTAAGAATAAAATTTACCATGCCTTGCAGAAAAATTACAATGAATTGGAAATTCTTATAGATTTTACAATATATTGATAGCATAAATCAATTGAAACAAAGTCGTGAATTTTATCTCTCATTTGCTGATGATCCTCAAGGTTTTATTTGTAAATGGTTGGCGTCCCAATCGCGTGACTTGAAGGTGATCACTGATTCAACGACAGGAAATGCTGAAGAAGAGCGACGGGCTGATTATTATACAGAACAATGGTCTTATGAAGCTGTTAGTCGATATTTTTACAATAAAGTTCAACAAAAACGAGTTGAACTAGAACAAGCACTTGGTATTCGCAATGCTTAAACTAGAATCAAATGAACAATTCATTCCTTTTTTTGTTCCCTGTTTATATGCGTGTGTCTAGTTAAACTCAATGTATAAACATGAAGTCTGCAATCCTTTCTCTTTGTTTACAGATAGTCAAGCTTTTATTCTAATGGAACAGATGAACGTCAAATTGAATAATTTCTTATCTAAGAGACTGACAAAAGCTGATCATTCTGATGATCGTTATTTGTCTAAATCATATCATTTAAGTGTCTTCATGGCAATTTACAAGTCTTTGCTTTTTCAATTTTTTTGACTAGAAAAGACATCCACACGCATCCTTTCTCAATTTCATTCTAGATGACACTCTATATTGAAAGTGAACTTCTCCTCGATAGCCATTGTCGAGACTTAAACATATGTGATCCCGGCATTGACAATGATTATTTGATAATATCATCGAATGATCGATGCTCTTGTCCGAAACGACGAGCAATTCTGTGTAAATCTGCCCATGACTCATGTCGAACTTCTTGTTCGTCCGAGCAAATTTTGTACATAAAACAACAGAATCAGCAAAATGAAATTTCAATTAATAACTCTCCAGTAAATGTTGTTCTATTAAACAAGGACGAATTAGCACATAATTCGGAAATTGTCTACATCTGTCAAAACAAGAACTTACCGAAAATAATGCATGAACACTTGAACAACAAACTGTCATATACTAATAATTGCCCAATTGATTTATCACTGACTAAGGTATGACTAGTTTGCAGTTAAAACGAAGTTGTATAATGATGCTGTTTTAGACACCAATCGGTAGTTTCCTATTGAGACATAGTGTTTTAGCACAAAGCATCTATGGAATGTATTTAACTATGCAACAGATCAAAGGCAATTGTTTTCAATTAAGGTACCTTTTTCCAATCTTCTCTAATCTTCAAATCGTACTAGTAAAGATCAATATGGTTTAGACGACGTGCTAATCTGGGCTATTTGTTGGCGAATATAGTTGTTGGATTTCTCTGTTCATTTCTTCTCTTTCAAAACTTTGAATTCAATGATTCAATATCCAGTGAGATCTCGTCACAAACCAAGGTAAATCACTTCTTCTTTCCTAACCCTATTCTCATTGTTTATGAAAATAGCAATTGACTATATGGATCAAGTCCATCATTGAATGGCTTATGCATGCACCTGCTGGTTTGAAACTAAATCAACCGTTAGTAGACTTCCTCGCACGATTTTATTTCTATCATATTTATCTCTGGTCGGGTTATCTCGAAGCTTTGCTTATTACTGTCTTACCACATCTATTTCAATTATTGTTCGTACTGTGTTTCTTCGGTTTATCGATTGCAATTGGCGCTATCTGTGATTTTATGCGTTTGTTAACTATTCATTTGTATTGTTTTTACATCTATGCAGCAAGGTATGTTGATTTATGATTGTAATGAGACTAGTTGATTGATTGTGAATGCGTTTAGGTTATTCAATTGGCAAATTCATTTATTGATTAGTCTCTTTCGTTTGTTTTGTGGTAAAAAACAAAATCCATTGAGAAATAATCGACTTGACTCTCATCTCTGTGATATTGATCAATTATTTATTGTGACTTTATCATTTACAATTCTTCTCTTTCTCTTACCATCCATTTTTATGTACTATGCAGTTTTTACTTTGGTAGGGTAAACACATCAACACTACTCGAACGATTGTCCTTTCGTTTGAACTGATTTAGATCTATACCGTAGCAATTTTGACTGTTAAAATTATTCAATATTTCAATGAATTTCTTTTGCAAATTCCTGTTTATGAACTCTATCTGTGGTTCACAGGATCTGGAGTTACGCGAGGTGAGTTCTCTATTCGTTGATTATCGCTTCCTTAAAATCGAAAATTCCCCTGCTAGGCACACCAAAACTATCGATCAATTACACATATTCAAATCAATCTACTGTCTGTTTTAACTTTCATTTCGATCGTGTTTCATTTGTGACTTTATATCGTGTTTGTAACATTCGTCCATCGTTATCGTCTTTATCTTTGACAAAATTTCTCCTTGCAATTCTGCGTGGTCGTCCAACATTCTAATAGAAATTCCACTTCGGTCGCTTTCTTTTTCAGATTAGAATGAGTAATGGTTCATTAACTTTATTTGATCGATATGATGTTGGTTGCGAACTAGGGAAAGGCACTTACGGTATCGTTCGGAAAGCTTTTGATACCCGTCAGAAGCATCATGTGGCGATTAAATGTGTCTGTCTTGGCGAAGAGGGCATTCCCAGCACTGCTCTACGTGAAATAAGCTTACTGCGATCTTTAAAACATCCGAATATCATTCGTTTATATGATATTCAGGTACATCAACCAACTGGAGAACTATTTCTCTTTTACGAATGTATGGAAATGGATCTGTATGAATATATGAAATTATATCAGAGATCTCTGCCGGAAGATTTATCGAAAAGTTATCTAAAGCAAATGCTGTTAGGTATTGATTATATACATTCAAATTCGATGTTACACCGAGATTTAAAGCCTCAAAATAGTAAGATTTGAAAATACAAATAGAAAACCAAGCAAATATTTTTTTCCTTTTGTGTAGTTCTGATTGATTGGATTGGATCGTTGAAACTAGCTGATTTTGGACTTGGAAGACATTTTCAAATGCCTATGAGGATGTACACACATGAAGTAAAGACGAATAGGAGTGCTCGTTTGCCATTTTTGATGTAAAACTATTTGCATTTTTAGGTTGTAACACTTTGGTATCGTTCACCTGAAATTTTACTCGGTGCAAAAACGTACACTACTAGTGTAGATCTATGGAGTATAGGCACAATATTTGCGGAAATTACACACAATCGAGCTTTATTTGCTGGTGAATGCGAAATCGATCAACTCTTTCGAATCTTTCGAACACTTGGTGATTATTCTGCGAATTCCGAATGAACTTTCATTTCTGATGTTGTTTATTTAGGTACGCCTGACGATACCATTTGGCCAGGATTTTCCTCAATGCCCGATCATAAAAAAACATTTCCTCAATGGAAAACGCAAGACATGTCTCAACTATTATCAAATTTTACTTCGGATGCTCTTCAATTGACACTTCAAATGCTTGTTTATGATCCAGATCGACGCCTCACAGCGAAAGCAGCACTCGAAACTGCTTACATTCAATCAATTCCATCACAACTAGTCATTCCACCAGCAATCAAAACTCCTAAATCATCTACAAATCAATCCAATAGTTAATCAAAGCGCTATATTCTGTCTTTCTCTTTACGATGTCAGATGATATTCTCGCTCTATCATGTCAAATAAATATGCACTATTTTTGTTGATAAATCACACTCAATCGATGTTAATCATCAATTCATTAACTAGACATGATCATATTAAACTGACATTTTTCTCAGGTACATTACGAGAAGTAACTGATTTGAATATGAACTGTTGATCGATTCAATTACACTCTTATTGTGTAACAATCTACGCATACAAACACCTACGAAAAAAAAACAATCGCTCTCGAAAGTCATGTGTTATGAAGTCTATTTGTACAACGATCGTACATGATTAATAAAACCAAAACAATCATTACTAGGGTCATCATATAAAGACACTCTTCCTCAAAAAGATCCGTTCACCTTTCGAGTAAATCTTCAACGAAATTAAGAATTTCAATATGCTCAAAATGCAAATATCTATTTGTTGTACTGTTTGCCAATATTGATCGCTTTAAACAAATAAATCTGTTCGTCATTATATTTGCATTTATTCAATAAATGGCTACGTAAAAGACGCGTTTGTATTTGTTCTACGAAAAGATATTTTCTTCTATGAATAACAACAAGCGTTCGATATGTGATAGTGGGTTTTTAGACAACGAACTTCATTCTAACATTTGTTGTTAAATTGCTAGACGTATAACCAGATCACCTGATCTAATAAGTGTCACCTAGAAATGCTCATTGACACTCGCGCATCTTGTGTTAAATGTTACTTTTTACTACGAGATCGAAATGTCAATTGAAGAGGTCAACATTCTTTTTCTCTTATTTCATAGATTCAGATAGGAAGAGAACAAATCTCTCTCCTTCTCTTCTCGTAAGCTTGCATATTTGTTCATCGATTTGTCTTACATAATTCATGTTGAAAAAGAAAGATGACACAAATTCATTTTCTTCTTCTTCTTCTCTTTATCTATTTCTTCGACATGCATTGAATATTTATTGACTCATTATCTGATCGAACAGGAATGGTTCGACTACTCGGTCGGTGCCTCCCGATAATATGTCTGTCCAGAAAAAAACGACAATCTCTACCGATTTGCGAACAGAACAATGGCGGAACGAAACATCATCAAGACGAAATCAATAAACTCTTCGTAAGACGCGTGGAAAGTATTCGGGTTACTCAACAAGGAGCTATATTCAAACGCTTACCGTGTCAAACGTTAGCTGAACGTCAACAGCAGAAGAAAATGTAGGTTTCTGTTGAACAGTTTTTCTTTTCATTATTTTGTCTGTTTGTTTAGGAGAACTAAAGAAAGAATTCATCGGCACGAGAAAGTGATCAAACCTGATGATACTGAGTTTGATTGCGAAACTCATATCTCCGACCGACAATCAAAACAAAAAGCACGAGTCAAATCCAAGAAGAAATCTAAAGACAATGACAAAACGACAACTTCATCACATCCGGGTACACCTGCCGAAAAGCCTTCTCATCTCAAAACAAAAGGATCCAAATCACGGTCACCTTCACCATCCAGTATCGATGATATTCTCGAAGAAGACAAGTCCGAGAGTACGAACAGTAGTTTATCTTCGACATCATCAATATCATCGGACTGGTCAACAACAACGTACCCTGATTCACAGAATAGTGAAAAAAGCGAAGAACTAATCATGAATCCTATCCAGCGTCGTCAATCGATGCCATTAGCGAATGGTACAAATCGAAATGATCCACTGAAGCATCGATCATGTGTGGAAAGCTTTTACCTTGGTAGAGAACATGTCCGAGCATCGTCGTCGCCATCACAAACGAAAGCATCATCAAGAGCCGTCAAAGAAGAGCGTTCGAAAGCGGATCGACGAAATCAAATGAAATCGCCTGGAAAAAGCAAACAAGTTTTACAAAACGTTCGAAAAATGATTAAAGATCAAAGTATCCAAGAGCAACATTTCAATGATACACAACAACGAGAATCAGTTCGATTATAAAAGCAATTTTCAAACATTTTTAGGCATAACTTCACTCTTTTTTTCCTTCATTTTGCCTTTCTTTTTATTTGTGTGTAGTCGAAGATGCGCTAATTAAACCGAAAGAAATCTAGATTGATCACTGATGGTATTTGTCTTTACTTATGAGGAAGAAATTATTGAGGATTATACGAACGTGCTCTAACGGTTACTTGGTAATCGTATTAGATTCTCTAGAAATAAGCAAAAGTTCACGACGACAATCAGTGGACGCGATCATGTTCTCTTCTTCACTTAACACGTGTAATAAAATACGACATTTTCATGATTATTTCTCTCAAAAAAAACACACACACAATTCATCGTACAAATGTTTAAATTCGACTTTTCGATGTAATTAGTTGATGCAATACATTGGCTTCGATAATCAGTTCTGAAGGTATGTTATCGATCAATGTGACGTCATTATTTCCTAAGTACTCTTCAATTTTCTTCTCGATTCCGATTTGTGCTTTGACTAATTCTGAAATCGGTTTGGTTTCGTTCTGTCTGTATTTTTCGTCGTAGAGACTTTTGTTTTGCATGATCAAGATTGGATATTCACCATAACATCGCCGTTTCAGTTCGTTTCGAATGGCGTCGCTCTGTAAGTGATTCTGGGCTGCTTCGGCAACAGTATACATTGATAGAAGCTCGGAATTAGCGTATAGTTGAAGATCTGCTGCATCGAAACTCGTGCTTGTCGAACATATTGACGAAGGTTTGCGTACACTAGACGAATGTATATTGAATGGTATTACATCAGGCTTCGGTGAGCAATCATCTGACAGAACTATATGTTCTTGGTTAGATGGGAAATGATTGTGTGAGTTGTGTAGATACGGTGGCGGTCCAGGCATTGAAATGTGTTCTTGATGATTGATGAATACTCCTGCATTTTGAATTATCGGGGAATAATATGATGGTAGAGCTGGCATTGGTGATGGATCATTTTCGGATGGATAAGGAGGTGCATTTAAATGAGAAAATCCGATGGATGTTTTCGTTAGACTAGATACTTTCTTTTCTGTTGACTTGAGTTCAGTATCTGGAATAGGAAGTGGACCCTTTGGTTGTGAGGGTATAGATCGAGTAGGTGGCGGAAGGGACAAATTCAACGGCGGGGGTAGTTGAGGAAATAGGGAACCAGTAGTCGGATAGGGCGATGAAGAAGAATTGATTGTAGAAGGAGGAAGTGTTTGTTCAGGATCAGTTTCATTTTTCTCTTTTGTGTCCAGTAATGTTTGAACAATGAAATTTTCGATTAGAAGCTCCGCATTGACATGAACAATCTTCAAAATATCTGCGTCAATGATCCTTTGAATTTGTTTTTGCAATTGTCGATACACATAACTCAATTCTTGAACAGATTTCTGACTGTACTTTTCTAGGCTTTTTTGAATGAAGATCATCTCGTCGGAAGTTAACAGCGGACTTGTTGATTTGCCCTGTAGACGTTGATGAAGCTCACTTAAAATCAATGTAATGACATGTGGATCGATTGTATTATGATAGAGTTTGATTAAATCATCAGTCTTTTGTGATTTGATATCAATGGATTTCTCTTTCATTGGCTGCTCTCGATCGATGATTTGCATCGGCGAACGTCTCTGTCGGTTTTTCTCTTGATTTTCTTCGACTAAACGCGTAAAGTTCATTAACTTTCGAATCAAACTATCCGTTTGTTTCTTGATTTCCTGATTTTTCAAAAGATTGACATCTGTATTCAACTGCCGAATCAAATATTGAAATTCTTTCGCTAGATTAAACGACGAACACAACTGACACAGTTGCACCGATTTCATTTTCATTTCTCGGATCTTTTCTTTCAAAGCTTTCTCTAAGAATGCCTTCGTTTCCGAAATCGTCATGATTTGTTCTTGATAATTGGTTCGGTCCGCTTGCGCTTGGCCATATTTCTGTTTCACATCATTCAGAGCGTCATGCAATTTCTCTTTTCTGATACGAATAGCTTTCTTCGCGTGATAATGATGAATATAAGAACAATGGTTCGGACATTGTTGACATTTGCCGTTGAACATCACGACACACTGCGCAAAGATTTGTGCACCGACCACTGTCGTTTCATCCAACCGGCAGTTATTATGACAAACTTGATTACATTTAGCACACAGCGTGCTATGATAATTAGCATCGACAATTTCGATTTTTTCGATCGTTTGTTCTTGAAGGTGAATTTGATAGGTTTGTTGAACTGCTTGTTCCAATTGAGATAATTCGTCTTGTATTTTTTGTATTTGAATCAGCTCGAGACGCGCTTGGTGCATGACGGATCGTATGTCATTACGTGTTTGCTTTAGCTGAATAAAAGAATCAATTGAAATTTGTTTGAATGAGTCAACTGTTTGTAGTATAGACTTGATTTGGTGCATCGAATGTTCCCAATTGGATTGGAGCTCTTCGCGGGTCGAACCTTTCCACATGCGAGAATCGGATGCGAATGCGCCATTTTGCATATAGAATGGATAGACATTTCCGTGTAAATTCAAGACACTCAAATCGAATGATGATTCGTGTTTTTTAACATTTGTTAAGATGACAAGAACATTTTCTAAGATAACATCTGGAATATTTCCAATCAAAAGATCAATAAATCGCCGAAATTGACGTGTTAATCGACATATCGATCCATTAACAACAATAATAATCGAAGTTAAATTACCGAGATCGGTAATGGCATCGATCATGTGGTTGATGTTCATTTCATTTTGTTCATGACCACGTGTATCGGAAAGACCGGGAGTATCGAGGAAAAGATATTGTTTATTCGTGTTGGAATCAGTGAATATATATTGAGTACACGAGCTCGTTTTCGATTGTGTATTATCATGAATGTTTGATTCGCTGTGTGAGAAATGCTCGGTCGGGTGTGGATGATATTTGCATGGAACGGCTATGTTGAGATTGTTTAAAGTTCCATTGTGAAAATAGTTTGCTAAATAGTTAATGATGGTCGATTTTCCCGAACCAGTCTCACCAATCAGCAAAACTTTGGAGATATTTTCGAAATTTGACCGTTGTTGAATGAGAAACAACGCGGGATCGACAGAGTCCGGATACGACATTACTCAATATATCAAACAGCAATCAATCTAAAAAAAAAATCCTCAACTGACTTTTTATGACGGAAAAAAGCCCGTACACTGATGTGTTACTCCTCATAATAAATACGTCATCGTGTGCATAACGACGTCATCGTTCTATTTCTCGAAAGTCGAGACTGATAAGAGACTTTTCTGGTATCTGATCGATGATAACTCAATGAACAGATTTCTTTGAGTTTCGACTGTTCAAATGCATTCTGTTCCGATTCTAAAAACATCTTACCTTCACTTCAAACTAATGTGCGCATTATGACAAACATCAAACGTACATAAAAAAAGGTAAATTTATGCTTTTCTTCGATATGCTCGAACAGAAACCAATAAATAAACTAAGTGTATCGGTCATTATGCATCTCTTTCGTTTTGCCTGTTTGTAGTTGATTTCCTCCCGAAAAACAAACGTCACTATCGGAATTTTCCAACTTGGATTCAAACAGTCATAAAAACTTTCGAGTATTGATTTTACTCGTACGAAATTCAGAAATTTCTCTCGCTGCCAAGTTGTACTTTTCTGTTCGTACATCATTTCGAATCTTTTCATGCTGGTAAATCGATCACATGGTTGACATTCACAAATTGTTGTAAAATTTATTTTAAATCTGAACATTTCTCGTTCTGTAAAAAAAACGAGACAGCATTCATTCTTTCTTCCATCCATCCATGGACATACAATTTTTGTCTGTCTGAATGAAAGAAACAAGTCGCCTGATAGATGTCACTTCGAATTACTCTTTTATTGATTAAATTGAAAACAAAATGTAATTAAATTTCGATCCGAATCGAAAAAGCTGGTTATTCAATATGACTCAAGTCGTACAAACAGATCGTTTTCATGATGAACAATTTCGAGGTCGTTACCTTGAAAACGTTCTTTTCAAAATATTGACCGATGGAAGAACATAATGCAGCACATTTTCTCTCTATATAAATAGCATTCGATACAAAAAAAGTACACCGAAATAGAAAAAGAAATCGCTTCCGACTCGATCACCAGACATATTTTTCGTTTCAGAATCATATTCCATTCGAAAAAAAGTATGAATAGCGAACAAATGCTCTTTTAATTTACATATACATGCGTATTCATCAGTCGATGAGAGTCGATTCAGTATCGTAAGTCATCGGTCATGTTAAGACTTTTTAGAGAAGATCATCATTACCATAAGAATGTTCACATCAGTCAACACTTGTGTTTTGTTTAAGCAAACATTGACTTGATACAAAGCCGTAGAAGTATCGATTGGTAGGACTCAGTATTGTTATTTGAATATACTTTCAGATAATAAATCGATGGCTCTGAAACGTAAAACACGTAACTTACCTGATTTGAACGACGTTGACAAACGCAATCAAGTAAACCGATTTGTTTTGAAATGAATCTTTTTCTAATCTTTTTTCTTCAAGATGTCTTTTTTCGATCCGGTTTACCAGAATGATGGTGAAAGCGATGGCGAATTATCAAGAACGAGCCTGTCTCGTCAAACATATCGAGAACAAAATGCCGATGAATCAACCGAAACATTGAATGCTAATACAGCAGCACAAGATGACGAGGATGAAGAGCTTCCTGACGATCAATCTGCAGAAGTCGAATAAACCATCAAGAGAAATGAGTTTGGATCAGAATGATTTTCTCTTTAGGCATCAACAGCACGAATCGTCGCACGAGTCAAACAAATTCAACATTCGATCGAACAAGCGCAGACAATGTTAGATTCAATGGACAAATACAAACATTTGGTTGTAAGTTGATCGAATTTGCGATTTCATTCAGAGATAATGAGTGTCGATTTTTTATTCATAGCCCGGAAGTGAGGACCAATGTGACAAGCTTCGCGTAATTATATCGAGCCTTGAAGAACAACAAGCGGGTTATATGAATCTACTCAATTTGATTACAGTAAATATCAGACTAAATCAGAGATTTTGTACTTGAAAAAAGACGCTCGAATCATGACCTTTGAATCGAGCGTATTCACATTTTTTCAAAACGATTCCTTCAGGGTATTAATTGTTTACTCTTTTCATCTCTCAATGACATTTACCTGTGGGATATCTTCTTATGCACAGAGCTATTTTTTCGAACCAGTATCAATTCACTACTGTTTAGTTAACGAATGAAGAAAGATCAATGCTAATCAGTAAAATTTCGGCACTTGATCGCTCGGCTCCTACAAATAACAACGATCAATTAGACGAAGACGATGAAGAAGAGGCAGGAGGAGAAAAGAATGTATGTATTTATAGAGCTTTTTGACACGAAAACTCGAGTTTTCTTTTGGTTATCGATCAGGCCAAACTGGCGATTCAACGAAAAGTTCAATTTCCCAACAATTCTCGACTTGAGAGTAGAGTTGGTTTCAATATCTCGACGACATCCAATCAGCCAGCTATAAACACGTCTGATAACGAACAAAATACTCGTAATGATAATTCCAATTACGACTCGCTTGTCGGTAGTCTCAAAAGTGATACAATCAATTGGAAAGATCAACAGTCAACAGTATGCTTTGCGACAATATCATTTTTCTTTTCATATCATTGAGGTTTTAACTCTTCTAGTCTGGCGATGAGGCGAGTGATGTTGAAAGTGAAAAAGAAATCGAAAGAAGTTTAATGCATCAAAAAGAACAAGTAAAAGAAACGTTTTATTTGATATCGACTTAGATCAACTTTCATTTCTTTTCTTCTTATCATAAGCTGAGGGCACTGCAAGGTCAAAAACGTGCTCTACTAGCGTTGAAGAAACGTTCAGAACAACGTTTACTCGAACAACAACAAGAGTTGCTCAACCAGACATCGACTGTGCAAAGCGAAGATCCAACAGAAAAAAATCTTCTGTCGGATATAAACAATCTTCGAGATCGGTATGAATGAATCTTCTGATATTGATTGACTTGAATTGAATTCTTTTAGATTACAACTACTTCGAAGTCTTTATGAACAAAAACATGAAGTGGAAGTTCAACAGCTGACAAAGTAAAAGAAGTTTTATAGATAATCGAATTTAAAATGTCAAAATTTCAGTTCAACGAAAAAACCAAGGAAACCGGCTGAAAATCGTCAAGAGAATCTACATCATGTTCGTCAACAGTTGGATGAGTTAGAGAAAATCATCACCTATTATCAATTCGATCTAATGGATCCACCCGAAGAAGAAACAACAGTTTTTGAAGAAGATCCTATTCGACCAGACGATGTTCAACGTCTTAAATCGCTTTTGGATCAACAAAAGCTGCAAGCATCACCACCTAAGCCCAAACAGCCACTGGATAAACTATCCAATGAATTAGCAGCAAAACGATTGTAAGTCGATTTCGTTACGAATCCTTCTGTTTCAAGTCTAAAAAAATCTCTCTATAGAGAACTCGAACAAGCAAAATCGGCTCTTACTCGGCTTCAACAAATGGTCAAAACAATCGAACCAGACCAACCTTCAACTTCCAATAAACCAACGAAAAGCAATGAACAAAACGCTTCATCTCTTCCAACTGCCAGAACATCACTACAAGCGAGTGGTCAAACAACTGATAAAACTAGTTCTATTCTGACGACAAATACTTATGCAGATGTTCAAATGGCAGCACAACATCGAGAAATCGAACGTCTAGTTGAATCGCGTCAACGATTACAGACACTGAAAGATCAGATTGCGTCACTGCATCAAAGTGTGGCAACATCACCTACACCTTCGAAAAGAGGTTCGGGAAAAGAGAGAGAGAGGAAAGATCAGTTATTTATTCATCTATATTCTTTAGATACAATACAACTTGAGAAACAACGTCCGAAATCAGCGTATGGGAATCAAATAGCTTCATCACAACGCCGACAAAACAATGATGATGAGTTGGAGTTCGATCAGCTAGAATGCGAATCAGGCGACGGTGAAGAAACAGATGAAGATACCGGTATTTCAATTACGTGAAAAATTGTATAAAATATGTTATTTGCCGTTTCTAGATGAAGAAGTTCAGCGAACCCCGATCAAGCAAGAAGTCAGTTTCATATTTCACTCTTTCCGATTCAACTGACATATTTTTCTAGAATTTTCGTACACCCGAAGACATTGTTGCTGAACATGAACGCAGTTTGTTGTCAAACAAAAGATCCGCTGAAAGCGAAGATTTAAGCGGTCAGATGCGGGAAATTTGTCGTTGTTTATCAACATTCATTCAAGAGCAAAAATCTTTCAACCGTCACATCGAAGAACATTTAACTGCAGCAACAAGCAATTCCTCACGAGCATCTATACCCTCCACAACCAATGTCAGTGGAGACATGCTCTTCAATCAATTACAACAACAAGTTCTTACACAAGGATTAATCGTTAATTTAAACACCGCTTATCGAGAAATAGCCGTCCTACAATCAGAAATCAACGCACTACAATCGGAAAACAATCGCTTATCATCATCATTATCCTCCTATGAGAACGAAGCACAATTGAATTCAAAGGAATCGATTTATAACTCAGCTCGAGCTAAACCAATGCCTCCGCCAGTGCGACCAAAGTTGAATGAATACGTTCAACCAATGAAACCGTCTTTATTAGGAGATTACAATCGATTCGAGAATTCAAGTAAAACATCATTCAATAGCCAAAGCACGGGAAAACGAACGGCGATCAATTTCGATAGAAATCAAATGGAAACAACACCGACTAAGCATGATAAAAATGGTAATGCCAACTATCGGTTAAATTTTGTACGCTTAAACTTTTTCCATTATTTCAGGAATATTCTCTACTCACAGTTTAGCATCACCGAAACCGACTTACTTAAATTCGAAGCAGTTATCCGATGAATATGAAATCACTTCGAGTCAATACCATCGTTCATCTAAAGGTGTACCCTCGAAATCGTTCATCATCCGTCGTCGACCAATAACAAATGACGATGACAACACTCTGGCAAAACCGCCCTCGGCTGATTATAATCAACGCTTACAACAGAATACATTCGATGATGACGACGATGACGACGACGACGACGAAAGCGATGATGAAGAAGAAAAAGATAATCTTTCGCGAACGATTTTCAATACACAATTAACATCTTGTCTTTCCCCGTCATCTCAAGTATGGTAGATTAGTTAAAAATAAAACTGCACTTCCTTCTTTTAGGATTTCGATAATGTCGATATTCAAACACTGAACTTACAAGTAAAAGCGATTATGGTCCAGTTGATTCCGTATGTATATCAATAGATGAAATATATTTCCGAAAAGAATACCTTTGTTGTAGATTTATGCGTCTACAAATTAACGAAACATTCAATCGTTCACTTTTGAACAACATTCGCGATCGTCTTATCTTTCTGTTCAAACGACAACCGGATACGGTTGACCTGGTTACTCAATTTCAGGATCAATTTTCTGAGTCACTTGAAAAAATGATTGATAAATATTGTGGAACGATGTAAGTCATATAAAAAACTTCATTGTTGAATCAAATCTGTCTTCATTCAAGGATTCGTGATTGTGCTGCTGATCTCATTCGTGACATATCGGATGTTGTCTTCGACGAGTTAGTAAAATACAAAGTCATCAAAGACACTACCGACGCAACTCAAACAATAAATGCTGATGAACAAATGACAACGACAGAAATCAAACAACGTGATGATTATTCCAATATCGTACGTGTTGTTTCGAACAGACGGAGAAACATTTATGATTTGGTTGTTTTAGTTTACTTCAGCCGCGTTGGAATCAACACGAGAAACTTCATTACTGGATGACGGTGAAAATGAAACGAAATATCAAATCGAACTAGCAGAATCTGAAAGTCGACCATTGACATTGTACGTAAAGATAGTGGGGAGTTTTTATTTAAAAAAAAAGAAACATTTCCTTTTCAAATAGAGTCGGAAGTGATGAAGAGGATAATGAATCTGATCAAGAAGAGAATCAAGATAGTGAACTGGAAACTGCTGTGTCTCGCCAAGAAGTACTTCCAAATCATAATGAAAATACGTCATCGAGCGAATCGAATTCTAATGGACTTGGATATGTTATCGTCAATCGCACTAGAAGTGATGATACCGTTAACGAAAGTGTACCAGATGACGACGAGAAAAAAGTTTCACCTGAATCTAATTTAGATTTATAGAATGAAGCAATCGCTCATCTTTTCTTTTGTATAAAACACATTATTGCTTTTATATGCGCGCGTTTTTCATATACTTCGCACTTTGATTTACTCGCGCTCCTGGAAATATCTTGAAACCTATTCATTCGTTTTGATACCGAAGCATTTTTTCTATTATGAATAACTAACATTTTCGTTGATGTCATCATAAATACGAATGATACATTTGTTTGCACTTTTCATTTGAAAATAAATAAAATAATTCTGAGAAAATAGATAATGTCTGTCTGGTTTCCATCATTCTGAGTCTTCATCTCAACGTTTGACCTGTGATATCAGTAGTATCGTCGTAAAACTGATTGACGGTGAATACGTCTGTTGCCCGCTCTCAGCCAACACTCTAGATATCACAGAATTAATGTACATCGTTGAAGTAGTTCGTATTCTCGATAAATTTATATCTATACGATGACTCTTGTTCTCTATCATACACTCATACATACACAACGAACACTAACTCTACTTGATCTACCGTTGATTACGCGGTCTATCTACATTTGACCCAGCCGTTCAAGATTAAAGTGCATTGGTACGTTTATAAAGTCGAACAGCAGTCTATTGCGAAAACAAAAATTTCGATTTATGATTGATATGTCGAGCAATATATTCACCGCAGATAACAAATAGCTGCCGTGTATGCGCTATGAGAGCGATAGTGGAACACTTAAGATTGACACCGCTCCTTTCTCATTCTTTCTCCTGTATTAGTTGATTGCTCTCGTTAGTACGCAACTGATGTAGATCTTATCAGCTACCAGATTGGATCACAACAGGCGAAGAATAAGTAAAGAAGCGATCGTACGTATATATACAGAAAGAGAAAGTTGAATTTTAATCAGTGACTGTCTTATTTTTACACGCATTAGAACATATATCAGACAGTATATCATTATCTATTTGATCGTAACGAAGAATACTGCAAGTATTGATCGAATAGACGCAGAAGTCGAATGATGGCAGCGTCTATAAATCTTCGTTATATTCTAGCCTTGCTGTTTGGTAAGTAAACGCTTAGTAGTACGTGAAGAGTTTGAAGTTGTCTTGCACATTTCACTGCAGTCAGTCGAACTTTCACCGCACCAGTCGCGTCGAATAACCCTGATCCGATATGTTCATTTGGTATGTATTATTAAAGAGCTTCGTCTATAACTTGGTATCTTTTATTCTTTCCATTTATGTAAAGCTCAACTTGTCGCACCCGGTCAAGGTTCGTTGGTATACAAATACAAAACCGAAGTGAAGTTGTCCGTTGCCAATGGACAATATGATTTGAAAAACGAAATTACCGCTGATGTACACATTAAAAGTCTTCCTGATTGTAATTATGCACTTCAGGTGAGCATTTACTTGAAATCATTCTTCAGCTTACTCATTCAATGTTTTTCTTAGCTTCGCAATGTTAAAGTCACTGAAACGGAAGATGAAAATGAATCAACATTGGGCTCATCATCTGCTCAGAGAGAGCTTGAAAATCTTGTTGTTAATTTTCGTTCAGTTGACGGATTTGTTCTTGCTGTTGTAGTTGATGCATCGGCAAATGTCGATCACGTTAATTTCATCAAAGGTATTCTCAGTGCACTTCAAGTTTATTCACCCGTTTCAAACGATGGTGAAAACACTGTTCGCGAAGAAGATGTACTTGGTGTATGTACAACTCGGTACACATACTCACAAAAAGGTGCGGCGACAGAGGTGACTAAAATTAAAGATTTATCAACATGTTCAAGAGATAAATTGCACATGAGCTCCAGTCCGGTATTGACTTCACTTCTTGGACCATTGGTGAGTAGTCGAATAGGATTGACAGAACACGAGCATTACTGACTTGAAATGATTTAGATGGAGGAAGCTTTCTCGATTAAAGCACGATACGTATGTCGAACAGATATTCGTGATAAAAAAATTCAATCGGTTAAGTGTAAAACGATCGAAGTGGATCCTGATTCCGCACGAAAATCCTCCAAGAAGGGCGATGATCACGACCATGCTCATGGAAGTGATTCGAGTTCTGAAGAAGAAGACGATGAAATCGATTTCGATGTGAAAGATGAGGATGAGGAAATCTCTTCGAAACTTGTATCAATCAAACAAGAATTGAAATTACAAACAACTGGAGGCATAAATGTTGACGCAGGTAAAGAGCTTTTTTCTGATTAAAATTTCGAATTGCATCCTCTGCAACTGTCGCATAGGTACATTGAAAAATCCCGTTCGTCAAACATTACAATTCATTCCGACCGCATCGTTTGATAAATCAAATGAAGTTGTATCAGGATTAGTGACAAAAATCCAAGGACTTCTTAAATCAAAAGACTGGGATCCTTTTACGGCCTCTCGTTTTATCGAAATCACAAATGAATTGCGACGCATGGAAAAAGCCGATTTGAACAATTTTCAAGCGAATGCAGATATCAAGTAAACTATTATTGACGTATAGAAGGTATCACATCGACTTTTTCTTTATAGAAACATCGTACCCACGTTTCTTAGTACAATCTATGCGCACGATCCGATTGCTGCTTCATTTAATTTCGATCCAAAAACTTTAAAATTCGCCAATCCATTAGCAGTTGCTTATTTGAGTAATCCATCGAAAGATTTAGTTGACCAAATTGTCGAAAGTGCCAGTCGATTAACAGCGGAGCAAGTACCTGACTTTGTCGGACTAGCTGCCACTATTCTCAAAGCTTACAAAGCTCGAGAAGATAATCATAAGGAGTCGCATGATGTAAGCATTTTCGCTTAATTCCTTTCTCCTCAAAATTTCTCTGTTTTAGAAAATCAAAGAATTTCAAAAAGCAATCTCCAAATTTGTAAAGAATGATAAGGCTGCCAAAGAAGCCACAACTGCTGTCTTAGCTGCATATGCACAACTAGGTCTCTATGATGATAATGTCAAAGCTCTTGCTGCTGATGATAAAGCACCATTGGAAGTTCAATATCAAGCTTTGAATGTTATTCGCCATATTTGTGATGGTTTTATCGATGATAAAAATGAAGTGAAAATTCGAACTGAACTTCAAAATCTTCTTTTGAAAAAACTTCAAAATGAAGCGAACAAAAATGCAGTACGCGTATGGGCATTCGAAGCATTGTATACATCATTCATTTACAATCCTGAAGAAGATGACTCAACATTAGGAGATAATTTGGAAAAAGCTCTCTCAGAGATTCTCGATCAACCACTTAATCAAGTAAGATTTATATGAAATGAACAATTTCGTTTATCGATGTAATTTGTAGGTGAATGGTTTTATCTGGTCAGTATTGAAATATTCAGTTCTCGACCGTTTATGCCCTTTACGTGGCCTTGCTGCTCGTCTTCGATCTCATCACAGCAATAAGAAACAATTTCTTGAACAAGCGACATTATCCTCACGTCAGATACAAGTAGAAGTGCCCCTTCGTCAAAACTACCGAGCGGTTGTTCACTTATCAGCTGTTTTCGAGAATGATCGTGCTGTTCCATCGTTCATCGGTGGTCAATTAGCATTCGATGGTATTCGTCGCGAAACTCTTCGTTTGCCATGGGTTGAAGCTGCATTTATTATTGAAAATTTGGACTGGAATGTTGCCGATTACTTCTTACGATTGGATCCATTGAATAAAAACAAGAATGTCAATGATGAATACAAAGAAAATACCAAAAGTAAACTACCAGCTGGTTTAAAAAAACTTCAAGAAGTAAAACAATATATTTGTCTTGTTATGATCTATAAAATGCTTTTATTCGATTGTTTTTCATAGACACACGATGAGAAGGAAGAAGATCCTGATCCGTCTGTACACCTCTATTTGAAATTATTCGGTGTTGATGTTCGTTCACGCGATGTTACTGACAAAGTTCAAGATATCCTCCGTAGTAACCTGCGAACGTTCGTTCGAAATCAAATTTTGAATAAATTCAAGGATCTCGCGGGAAAAGGCCCCATTTATCGCATACCATTAGAAATTGGTGCTGCATCAGCAGCTGCCAATGGTCTGACGTTGTACAAATCAGCACAGGTTGGTATTGTAGCTGATTTATCATCTGATTTTAAAAATACTCGCGACAATGATGGCATCGGCACGTTTAAAATAACCAGTCAATCAGCGTGAGTATCTGTCATTGGCCAGACGAAAAGAGAACAATATGTGCTTCATTTTAGACTAAGTTTCTCATTAACACTTCAACGCGAAGTTGCATCACCGTTAGTATCAGTTGGTGAAACGATTCAAATTGGTGCCATATCTAATGTTCCATTTGATTACACTGCTGTAGCAAACAAAGAAGGACGTACACGGGAATTCAATCTACTGAATGCTCAATCAACAGTTTTAGCACTAGAGTAACTATTTCTACTAATAACAATTCCTGTTCGAACTTTTCTAATTCGCTGAATAGCTTTAAATACGGATTACGCACATCGAAAGGCTTTAAAAGTCTTCCCAATCCCAAGTCGGCAAGTATCGATCCATCGTGTTCACCAACCAATGTGTATCGTGCATTGGGTATTCGGGCATGTTTGGAACTTAATCCATTCCGTTCAATACAACTCGGCTCACGGCCATCATATCCTATTACGGTGAGTGCTTGTTTCATTTGGTAAATCAGTGCCATCTGGAAGATCGCAGACAACTTCTATAAATAAATTCAATTTCACATAGATTACCTTAAACAAAGATCCATCGATTAAAAATTGGCGTATCGGCTGGCGTTTCAATGCTCAAGATGCTCCACAATATGAAGTTGCTGTAGAGAGTGTTGGCGCAACTACTGCTTATCCCGGTAAATCCAATTGAATCGAAACACTTCTTTTGCATTCGTTGATTCACTCGGTGTCGTAGGTCTCGGTATATCCGCAACAAAAACGGGCAATAATTTCAACATCCGAGTTCTAACTGGCATGAAATCGTTTGCAGTGAAAGGTAATGTTAAACATTCTACTAAACTGTGCGTTTTCTATCTCATTTTTCTGTCAATAGGAACACAAAACGGTAATAAATTTGATGGAACAGTTGTCTCCAGTGACGGTAAAGAAGTCATGACCACATCCGGAACGTTAACTATAAACAATGATGGATTTAAATTGGACAGCAAACTCGTTGATATTTCAAGTAAAAAGGAAGTTCTTTCATTAAAGACTGATATCATACCAAATCGCGGCCAAGGCCTAACCGCAGATATCAGTTTAACAACACCGGACAAAGCACGTTCATTCAAAGTTCATTGTAAGTTTTTCTCATAGAAAAATAGCTGCGATTTTCCTCTATTGTCATTAGTTCATGGAGATATTTATCAACCGAACAAAAAATTAATTCACATCGATTCAAGTTTCGTACTTGGCGATATGAATTACCAAGGCAAAGCACACTTGGAAAACAATGCTGATCAAACACGTATTGAATTGCGTCGCGCCATACAATTAGGTAAAACTTCGCCCCGAAGTGGCTATGACTTTGTCTACGAGCGGAAAAACAATCATGACAAGAGTCAACATACGTGCAATGTGGCAACACATTTAGCATTACGAACACCGGCTCGTGATGAACCATTGAAAATTTTTGATCTCAAAACTGATTTTGCTCGCACTAATGATTTATCGAATGCAACACTTCATGGTTCGGTCGACTTTGTGCTTATTACACGCAATCCGCCTGTGCCAGAACGTCTCGAGCTCGATTACGTTCGACGATCAGTCAGAGCCAGCAGTCAAGCAAAACGTTTGATATCACCAGAAGCAAATTTGAAAATACAAGTGAAAACGAAATCGAATGTTTTCAATTTTCTTCTGGATCATCGACATCGAAAGAGTTCCGAAGCATCGAAAAAAGGTTTGTCATATTGTCCAAACTAAGCATGCAATTTTCCCATTTGCTTTCCGTAGGTCCAGTCACCGTTTCACCAACTCTAGATATTGCCAATAAAATCCATATTGCGGCTGACACCGACAAACTACTTCCAGACATTCCACGACCATTCGCATTCGATGTTCTATCCGATCTTGATTTTGAATTACTGAACAAGGTTGATTACAAATTCCAGTACGATCTTCGCCGTCGCCAACGCTCAGCTGTCTTCACTTATCACAGTCAAGTTGACAAAGTTACCGACGGTCATCTCTTCTCCGGTACAAGTAAATCTGAATTGCAATGGGAGAACAAAGAGAAGAAGGCAACGGCAACCGGCAATTTTGTTATCTGTACACGATCACGTTCATTAAAAACACATTGGGATATTGATACGAGTCTTGTTCCAGACAAAAATGATATAACACTGGATTTAAATGTTCGTTTCGATCGACAACCAAAAAAAGAATCAGTGAAATCGGTCATTGCTGCATACAATGTAACAGTCAAAGCACCTAAACACGAGAGATTCCAGTTAATTGATCTCAATGGTAATCTTACGAAACAAACGAGCCGGTTCGAAACATTCAATTCAATTTCTTATCGTGTGGATAAAAATTTAAAAGAAATCAATTTGAATGCTGTAGTCAGTCGTAATCAAACTGGTGATGGTTCATTACAAACTCATCTGGTCATTTCGTTACCATTTAAATATTTGCCATACATTACTCATGATTTAACTGCCCTTCGAGCTTCACCTAATGGACGCATCAGCTATATTCGATCAAATCTTCTTGCTAAACCAGTTCTTTCACATTTTGCACAAATTAAAATCGATCGCTCGAATACCAAACGTCCGCCATGTGTTGAAGTTGAAAATGGCATCGAATACTTACGAGCAAATGGAGATAATTTACATGGTTACTCGAAAGTCAACGTGCATCGTTGGTCAACGTTACATTCATTCGGTTTATTGAAACGAAACAACGATGTATTACATCGACATTCCATTGGTTACATATTTTCGAATAAAACACGCAAAGTAGCCTTAACATTGGAAAGTCCACAAATATCCGGCAATCCATTGAGTTTTCTGGTTGATTTAACAATCGATCGTGAAAATCGCATCGGAAAATTGAAATGGCCACAAGAATTTGGTGTTCATGTCGAATTCGGTACACCAGTAACGAATCTAACCGCTCTTCATGTCTTCTACAATCTTCCCATGTTCGGAAAAGATGCAGATAGAAAAGTTGATGCTAGCGTTGGTTTTCGATTAGCATCACCAGTAAGTGAACGCTAACAGCTCATTCCCTCTATCTAACTCTCTTTTTTTTCTCCGATAGAAAGTCACACCGATTAGTATGTACTTCCATGCTAAAGGGTCACTGAACACCACCTTACATATCGTTGATTCTGTCAATATTGGAGATGATGTATCGTTGGGTGGAACATTAACTGCTCAATACAACCCTCAATCGATCAGCCAAATGAGCATTTCAACATCGGCGAAGTTTTATGATAAAGAATTTCAAAACTCGATCTATGCACTTTTCAAACAACATCAGATCATTGTACGCGGCATTGTCAATACGACATCCGACGAAGATTATAACTATGAAATGGACATTGGTTTCGACGATGAATCACTGACCGGACACACAGAAAGAACCGATGGACAACAAACAGTTGTGTCTGATATTGACGCAAAGAAATGCACACCCACAGGCAAATATTCTCGTTGTTACAAAGGTGACATTACCATTCGTACGAATAACAATGCCGCTGGAAGAAAAGGTACATTTGATGCTAGCTTTGGTCAAGGAACAGCGAAATTAGATGTGAAAGTCCCTGAACAAATTGAATTGAAATTCGATCACGCACACACTGGTCGAATTCGTGACGAGGACTTCAGTTCGAAAACAACAATCGAAGGAAAATCTCTACGACCAGATAACAAAGCTTCATTCAGCTATTCTGGTTCGGTAGACAAAGAAGATGGTAAATGGAACAATGTACAAGTGAAGAGTTCTGTATCGGATAAAAAGACCGGACAGAAGATATTAGTTGGTGATCTTCAAGTGAATCAAAAAGTGACAGACAAGCTTTCTGCACAATATCAACGTAAGATCGATTTTAATCTTGAACGAGCTGGTAAGAAAACTATCAGAATAAATAAAAGAAAAGAAAGCTTATCTCCTGTTAATTTTAAGGTCATAGCATTGTTGGTTGGTCGAGTGAATCTGTTAGTTGCAAAGATAATCCATCAAATGTTGTCAAAGGCATCTGTCAAACAGCTACATTCAATTTAAAAGCCAACAATAACTTGGTACAACGTCTTCGACAACGTTTAGATCTTCCTGCCGATCCAAAATTGTCCAATCCAGCCGGTCAGGTGACTTATGATGGTAAACTAAAGCTGGATCTCAAATTCGATCCTAAAACCGGCCCACATACTGTAAATCTCGATCTCAATCGTCTGAAAGAGGATGCTATTGACCTCGATGCCTCCTATCAAGCACGATATGAGAATGAACCAATGAATCTTCGTTTGAAAGCAAATCTTCCTCGACAAGATCCCATCTCCGTCAAGTATGATGAAACCCGAAATTCACCGACAAACTTTCAAGGCATATTAAAATATTCCTTCAATGCTAATGATGGTTCAGCGGAGAAGACTTATAAATGTGACGTCGATCGACCCGATGCCAGCGATGTTTCAGTGAATTGTAAAGGCGAACGAACCACATTAACAATTGACATCGATCGTAAAGTTGGCAAGTCGAAAGCGTATATTGACTTAAATCGATTTGAAGGCGAACGTGTTGGATACGAGGGTGTACGAAATCCAGAAACCAACGAAGTTGATGCAACAGTATATACTCTAGTTACTGCGTGGAATATTAAACGTCAGCCTGGCAAATCAACGACCATCACAGTTAAACAAAAGAACAAGGAAGTGTTACGTGTCGAAGGTACAAAAGTAAATGATCGTGAAATTCAAGTGAAATTCTCACCGTCCAATGTCAATCTCAAGTAAGATTTCGAAATTATTTGTTACAGTAGGATGAAATATTTCATTTTATTAGACTCGAATGGGACAATTCCACAGTAATCAATCTTCAACAGACACAGCCTCAACAACGAGACCTCGCAAAAATCACCATTGACCGAGCTCAAATTCGACCTTATTTGCCATCGTTACGCAATCAAAACCGGCCATCACGTGACATTGACGATCCTTTGTCAAAATCAAAGAAACCTCTAATTGAAATTGCATTTGATTCTCACGTATTTCTGTCACTTTCTCAAGCATTGGCAAAGTTAGGTTCTCACAATGGTATTTACGGCTTAGATACAGTAAAAAAAGCGTTTAAATTGCAAATCGGCGATGCACCATTGACAATTTACAATACTCAACATTGGAAAACCCATCGCGAATATAGTCAATTGCCCGAGAGTTATTCAGTTCGTGTTGTCAACGACGCTAACGGAAATTTCATCCAGATAGCAACGAATAAATGGAACGAAGATCGATTGATTTCTAAATTGAGTCATTCATTTGACGGTGGCAAAACGCTTACAACTGATTTGGAGCTCAATCGAAATTATGGTCATCAAGTTGGCTCGGTCTACTTTTTCCATAGCACCGGTTCGCGAAATATCCAAGGAGCGAAACAACTTCGAGTAAGAATTGATTTCTTTGGAATTCGTCTACCTGACGATATGATATGTTTTCTCATAGAATTATACACGAAATTTTGTTCGAAGTCATTTACAACAAGATTTAAACAAGACAAACATTGCCGAATTAAGTCGAGGTCTTCGTAAACGATTGCGTAGCATATTGGAAGTCGACTATGAAGCACTCAAAGCAATTGTTGATACATGGAATACCAAAGAGCCCGAAAAAAGCTTTCTCCGTCAATGGTCGTAAGTATCAATTTTGTAATCATTTCGAAAAAATTATTCTTTCTTCTAGTGCCCGTCTTGGTTTAGCTGAATTCTTTGCTAAATATCCAACCTATAGTCAAGCATCTGACCGTACCTTTGCGATTCTCCGTGAACGTAGCCAGGAACGTGAAGAATATTGGCGCAACCGTTTCGAAGCTATTCTCAATGACAACCGTCTGCAAGGTTTAACTGAACGCTTTCAAGCTAAACGCACAGCACTGATCAAACGTCTATTGGAGCGTGCCGAGAAGGTACTCGATCGATTGCTGCCAAAAGTGGATCAAGCTAATGTTGAAAAACGTATTACAGACTATGTCAGCAAACTAATTGCTGCATTTGAACAAATCTCTCGACGAAATACTGAACAATGGAAAGCAACATTTCGAGCTATTGATGAAGCAACAAAAGGAGAAGAAAATAAATGGTTTCGAACCTTAGTTGCTGATATCGATTCAAATGCCTTCGCAACAGCAGCCGATGCGGAATTAAATAAAGTGTTGAGTAAATTACGTGATTCATCGAAATTGTTCACTAGTAATCTTCATCAATTCTCACGACGAATTACTAAACGACGAGAATCGATTCGCGAACGAGTGAAAAATGCTATTAGACATATTCCGAAGGTACATGACAAATATCCATACTGATTCTCATGTGACATCTTGTTTCTTTTTTCAATTTTAGGTTTATTTGAATAATACAAGCTTTGAATTATTAGTACCAGTAGGCCGTCAACCAGGTACTTACGCAGGTACCAGTGAATTAATACTTGGTCTCGGCAGTTTACTTCGAAATCGTGACCAAGCATTTGATACAATTCGTTCAATCTTAGAAAGTCGTTTAACAGCGCGTTCAGAAACATTACAGAATTATTGGAAAGCATTACGTACATTCGCCAGACGTATTTTCAAACGTAATCCATCGTTAACACCCGAATTTCAAGCAATCGTTGCTCAAACAGGTGATGCGATAGACGTTCATGGAAATTATGTATATTTGAATCCTGCATGTGATCATGTTCTTCTTCATGATTTCGCTGATTTACAATTCTCATTCCGTTTAATCAATGGTAAAGTTCACTCATTAGTTCCCAATCAAGGCGAAATCAAAGATCATGAATGTTCTGACACTGGTCGAGTTCAATTCTGTAATCATGGTGACTTTTATACAGTTAATGTGCCAATGTATTATGGTGAGTTGATATCGAAACATTTCCTTCGTTGAAACTCGTGTTTTTAAACATAGGTGGTCGAGTTGATGGTGCACTTGGTGATGTACGTAAACGAGGTCGCCAAGGACAAGAGAAAGTCAATCGATGGCTGTTACGAGAATGTCCTGCTGCAACTCGAGATCAGCCGAAGAAAGATGAACAAACTATTGCCGAATGTGCTAGTGAGGACGATGTAAGTTTTTCTTTAATCTAAATTTCCTCTTTTGAAAAAGCTGTTTTTCTTTTCTCAACTAGGACAAACAGAGCTTTTGTGAGCATTTCGTTCGACGAGGTTTGAAAGAGGGTAAAGATCGACGGGAACTAATTGCACATGCTTTACAAGCACGCCAAGTATCCATATAAATTGTACGATTACGATGTGACAAACAAACTAAATTTCAATTACTTCCTCTTTTTAGTTTCTATCTTTTCATTTGTTTACTCTTCTTCGTGGTTTCTGTAGTTTGATTACTCTTTTCTTACTATTGGTTATCGTTTGCGTGTTATTCATGCTAATCTTTATCGGTTGACATTACCGTAAAATTCAATAAAATGCTTATGAACTAGAAATATTTGAACCTTCGCTTCTATTACGAACTCTATTCTGAGAAGAAAACATTAACATTTTTTTACACAAGGATCAGTCACGTTTTTTCGACGAACATGCCCATATTTACAAATACATCCCTCTGTACACGGATCGAGACATAGCGGCAAAGTGGTATTGTAAATACGATTCTCGCAATTCTCTTGTCGACAGGGATTTGCACACGAACCAAAAATTTCATTCACTGATGCATCACAAACTAGAAAAACGATAATAATAATTCCAAGTATATACAGAATGTTCTTTCGTTACGCTTTCGTCGTCGACGGGCTAGTATTATATCACAGCTGATCAGAAGAACAAAGATGAAATAACGGAGATACGTTCGTGAAACTTTCATTATGTTTCACCCGATAACGTCAATTTTCTAATACAAGCGATGATTACACTTATTTGAAAATATAGTTCTTTTTCACCAAGTGCACTCATGCATACGAGAGCCTTAGGTAGGAACATTCGTCTCGAAGGTGAGTATTCAGCTAGAGATAATTGAAGCAGAACAGTGAAACTAGTTTATTCATTCGCAACATAATTCATCATGATATCAAAATCTCGATAACTGACTCGTCCGTCACCGTCGACATCGAGTTGCCTAAAACGAAAGGATGCTTTTCATGGTGAAAATAGGTTTTATTTCGATCAAATTACTTGAAAGCAGAATCGATTACTTCCGGATTCATTTTGATATTCATTCGTTCAAATGCATGAAGAAAATCATCCTTGTTTAGAAAACCTTTACCTATAAATAACAACCTAAGTTTAATCTGTATGTAAACAATGAAAGTATTCTTACATGTTCGATCGAATATGAGAAATGTTTCACGATTTTCATCTTCTTGATCAATCTGATGCTTGTAACTATGAACAAAGTCGACAAATTGTTCCAGTGTTAATCCTAAATTGACTGTTGCGATCAAATAAAATGTGTTTTGCAGACATCGTTACCTGGATGAACTCGATCAGGAATGTTGGAGAGTAATCGCTCGATTTTATACTAACGAAAAACAGGCGAATGAGTGAACAAGAGAATTTTTTGTTGTTCAAATATACTTTATCCATTTTTAATCCGTACAGTCGAATTGACGCTACTTTAATATCTTCGCGGTCAAGATATCCTTTTCCTTTTCGATCGCATTCACGAAATAACTAGAATATAAAAGATTATCTTCGCCAACTGATCAACATAACAAATTTCATACTTTCTCTATATCGTTTCTATTCATTCTTCTAGACGGCTTTAATCTACAATAATAAAACAACATGATGCATAGATGTATTCTATAGAGCTAACAAGTAAAAGTGATCATAAATCATCATCGGGCTAATTGCACTTGAAGATCAATCAAAAATATGAAATCAAATATTGAAAAATCACGGGGAAACATCTATGATTGACAGTATTTACTCATACGTTTACGACTATCAATCTCAGCTTTTTGCAATAAACGGTAAATTTCATATTTATCCTTATGAAAGTCCGTCATTTTCACATCGGGCATATATGTTTCTATTGGACATGCGATATCATTAAGTAAATCTTGCACTTGTTGAGCGGTTTCAGCAATCAGCTGACCACTTATAGCTGAACCCAACAGGACACAATCTAAACCTGGATCGGAGACATACACAGGCATTTGAATAACATCAGCAAGGATTTGTGTGAATAAAGGCAAACGCGCTAATCCTCCACAAATTTGTACGACACGAAAATGATGTCCAGCTTTGGTCATCACTTCAATTATATGTCGACTGTCATAAGCAACTGCTTGTATAACAGCTAAGTATTGAATAGCTAAGTTATTTAATGATGTATCGAAACGAAGGCCGGTGATCGCGGCGCCCAATTCGGGATCAGCTAATGGCGAACGATTACCATGAAAATCGATTGTCATGTGTAGATCACCGCTTAGAAATGAAATATTTCCAACCTTATACTTCTTTTGTAAATTGTGTAAAATCTCATTCAACACATCGAAGGTACTTTTATTTTCTTTGGTTGCCAATTCTTTTAACTCAGCATAAGCTGGATGACTTTGAACGACATGATCGATGGATTTACCGGCGGCTGATTGACCGCCTTCACTGAGCCAAAGATTTGGAATTAAGACATTATAATGTGGACCCCAAACTCCCGGAACAAAAACAGCATTTTCACTACAGGCCATAAAACAGCTCGATGTTCTAGAAGAAACTCTGTTAGAAAATATTCTTTCTTTCGCTTTTTTTTTCTTACCCAGCTACGATGACCAATCGTTCGGACAGGCTAGTATCAGGAATCGGTGATTTGCACGCTAATCCACCTAGTGCTCCTGCATAGGCATCAATCAATGGCGCACCAACATGAATACCCTGAGGTAGACCAAGTTCATCTGCTGCTTGTTGACTGAGAACATCCGTTGTTGAATTGGAAAATGGCTTTCGAACGATCTGACCCAGTTTTTCGCATTTATTTTCCATTAAATCATCGAGATCAAATTTTGCCCAGAATTTTTCGTCCCACCCATGCTTACTTTCCGATGATCGGTAACATAGTTTACATACGGACGAGCAAAACGATCGATCCAATTGTTCGGTTGCACGGAAATGTAAATAATCAGGTAGATCGAAAAAGTGTCGTGCGCGTGTCCACTGTTCTTGGGGTAGATGACGTTTCAACCACATTAATTTGCCTGGTTGCATTTCCAGACTGATCTTGCCACCAAAATTCTTCAAAACTTCATCTGAACTACTATTAATAATAGCTGCTTCAGCATGTGCACGATGATCAAGCCACATGATAATATTTTGTTCGTCATTACCGGAGAGAGACACACTAACTGGTTGATACTTTTCATCAACAACAACAAGTGAACATGTTGCATCGAAGCCAATTGAACGGATGCGTGCGGTCTGCTCTGAAGTAAATGCTTTTTCTTCAAGACATTTGCGAACACAATAACAAATTGCTTGCCAAATGTCTTCCGATGATTGTTCATATTCGAGTGGAGCTGATGATGAATGAAATGTCTAAAAAAGACAAAACACAACTTTTCCTTATTGTAAGTAATCAATTGACACTATGATCAGAAACAAGGGTGAAAGTTATAGAGTAAGATCTATCAAAGCATGCGATTTAAAAACAAAGTCACAAAGGTCTTCTTACACGAATTGCTTTTTGACATTGCGCGATGGGTGTCCATTTTTCATCGAAGATCATGCAACGAACACTTCCCGTTCCAACATCGATTCCAATTGCATACGATGCTGATGTTGTCATCTGAAAATATTCATCAAAATAAAGTGGTTTACGTGAGTTATGTTAGAGAATGAATTAACAAACAACAATTATTTTTATCGAATAAAGAACAAAAAAAAAACAAATAATGCTCGTAGACGCACAAATTCACATCTTATCACAATTTGTTGATAGGAAAAGTCAGTAGAATTGTTATTAATTATTTAATTTATTTGGATATTTTGCGAATATATTTGAAATATGAATAAAGCAGTACTCCAAGCATTGTAAAACATAAACCAAATACTTGTCGTTGATTCAACGGTTCGCGGAATATAAACGAGCCGATGAAAATGATTAATAAAGTCTTTGAATGGCCAATCATATTGTACGCCACAGCAGACAGATTTCCAATCACCCAAAACACGGAAAAGTTGACGAAGAAAGCCACAAGACCACAGAGTAATACCAATGCAATTATATCGATATTTATGAATTTGCCTAAGTTGGAGATCGGTTCGAAAAATGGAAGGATTAGTAAAAGTAAGAGACCAGATAGTGGAGCTTGATAAAATAATAACTGTAAAGAATCACAGTTGTACGATTTTTGATAATGCTCGACCAGTATTTGATAGATAGCCGTAAACAGCATCGACATCACCGCGCCTAGATCAACAAAACACTGTCAAAATCGAGACACTAAGCGAATACTTACAGAATAGACCGAAACTATTGAATTGTAAATCATAATAAGTACTAATTAGTGTTCCGATGAATACTGGCAAGAATGATAAGACGATTGGAAGTGGATAATGCGCTTTGAAAAACATCCAACTGATTAACATGACAGCTAAAAGAAGAAAGTGAACATATAATTCGGAGTGAGCTCTTCGAGAATCTCTATTCTCGGCAAAGTATAAATACTCATCAATACATAGGAAGACGAAGAATCTATTAGAATGTACTTTCTATATGAGAAGATAGTCACGCGAGCTAAAGCTTCTAGCTTTTTCTATTAATACGTGTGATACATTTGTTTATATAAAAAAATCATGAGAGTGCAATCGATGATGGTTGTTTTCGCTCGAAGCAAAACTCGCAATGATTCCATCATGTTGTATCGATGAGTGTACAAGATAATAATTTTCAAGTATTTACCTTCCGAATGAATAGATTTCATCTTTGTCGTTCTTTACGAGTACTTCGCCATACAGATCATGATAATCTACTCAATTATCTATCGATTTTCATTGTAGAATAGTCGATTGAGCGAAGAATCTACACGGATGTTATTTTCATCCGACCAAGCATTACAAGTCATCTATTCTGCATGTTCTAACGAACAGGAAAGCTATAATTATGATGTTGACAGACAACTGATACAACTATCTGTTTTCAGCCATCTGTTAGTCGTGTATTTTTTTTTCAGCTCTTCGCTATCTCAATCATCACTCTGATAACACGAATGTTATTCTCTCGAGAAAGACAAAAAATCAAGTTTTGAAAAAACGAATTGAAGTAGTACGTTCGCTCGCTAATGATTATCGTTCGATTTGTTTATTTTATTAAATCAGATGGAATTACTCACTCGGTGTGACTTGTAATTTGATAAGTTGATATGTGCCAACAGTGTTATACTGAAGCGAGAGATTGCTAAATGCAATGAATCCGCCGAAACATGCAGACACAGGAATCATACTCAAAATTGGTAATTTAATATAAGAAAATAATTTGAATTGTAAACAAATGATTAAAAATAAAGATGTGATAAAGAAATTGATCGTTGTCAACGTTAGATTTGGAAAATGATGTTTAACATAGATCCTAAAAGAAAGCAATTGAAGAGATTTTCACTGTAGGACGCATTCGTACCATTTGGCTAGATTAATAACGAGAATTGATGATGTAAAATTGATTGAAAATATAGTTGTTGACCAGAAACATGACTTCACCATTCGACGATTGGATACCATATTTTGAGTAGAGTCACTTGAGTTCGGTAGTAAAGATCCAGATGATGAAGACTTCGTAGATGATAGTGATGAAGCGTTCAAAGACAGTTCTCGTTTATCTGAGTCCTGTAGGATTTTCGAGGAGTAAGCATGAGACATTCGTAAATGTTTGGTTTTTCAATAAAACGGAAAACACGAAGTGTTGGGCCAAGAACAAGACAGTATTTATTTGTGTGTTTATCACTTTCAAATGTATGCAATTATTTGGGACCTTTACCTATACATCTAGTTATAAAAAAAAGAAGCAAAAAGCAATTGAATTGTTCTTATCACTTATCAGGTTGTCAATATTTGAAAAAAGAACAAATATCCAATCGATCTTGTCAGATATGAAAAAGCCTACACTATTCAAATTGTGTGATATTTTATATTGCAAAGTGCTAGGAACAAAATGTTTGACTACCGACAGTTTCTCATCATCGAATCGTATCATTCATCCGGAAAATGTGCAGTTGTACAGAGAAAAAAAACGCATCGCACATGCTTCATTCGATTCTCTTTCGACGGCGTAGTAAAGTGGAGGTAAGGGGACTGTCATAGGAACGAGCAGAAGCATACACGAGTGAGAGTGAGATGAAGAAGAGCGAAGAAAATACACAGTAAAGAAAAGAAAAGAAAAAAGAGAAGCAAAAAGTTGTGCGTCAAGGTCTACGCACGGCCAATCGGGTCATGAGCGCAGCCGTTGATTCTAAACCATGTCGTCGTCCTTCCCAATAGCTAGATAGAATAGCCGCACTTGTTGCAAGCAGTTGGCCAACAATCATGAAATAGTATGAATAACAAAACTGTGCAGTCACACGCGAAAATGCAATACAACTCATGGTAAAAAAGAAACTACCTAATGCAAATGAGCATACTGATATTAAAGTGATGAAGCGCATCGACGGTAAATAGTTGCAGTCGATAACGTTAAACACCAATGTCGATAATAAGCCAATAACAAGTAGAATGAGACCAGTTAGTGACAAACCAGCTGGCGAACGTGTTATTGAAATGTAACATTTCAGAGGTTTGAGCTGACAGATCTGCCATAAGCCAGCTGTGATACGTGTTGTATGAAGCCAATGTGTCGTGCTCAGAGAGAGAATGACAAATAGAACCGCACACAGAATGAGTGTGATGATGATGTAGGTAAGAAAATTTTTTAGATTCGGACGAGCTAGTGGCATTGTCGAGAGAGAGAAAATGATTGTTTGATGTTCTTTGTTTCTTGAAAGATGGAAGCTGCGAAGAGATAACGGTGTAATTAAAGAACACGAAGAAGAGAAAGATGAAAACATTTCGCAGAAATTTTAACAATCGATGTAAATGAGGATCAATTCGTTATTTAATCATGGTGTAATTTAAACAGAAAAGAAGGATTTTTTCCTAAGATTTTATTCTAAAATACAAAACTACAAACAATCTAGCTTCATAAAATCGAGGATTTTGACTAAATATTGGCATCAGAATTGTCTGCATTGAGATTCATGGTGCTAGCATTCATATCAACTGAGAGGAGTGACACACGATCACTGTCGTAGTAGGATTCAACAGGAGTGTTTCCGTCAGGATGGAGCGATACACAACTACGTTTTCGCATGATTTCGCCAATTAAATTATGTGTTTGTTCTTCGGCATCGAGCGCAGCTGCTTCTTCACGTGATGATTCCAATAACACGGTTGGACATGTATCTTTTGTTAATGAACGATTGAGAACTGGGCTCGATGATCTCCACTCGTGATGATTTGTGTTGATCGCTAGAAAATGAAAAAACAATATATGATTTCTATTCGAACAAAATCTCGGTGGGCAAAACCATCAGTGATGGATGTATATTCGTTGGATTGTACGCGAGTTATATTGGCATCGTCATCGGTTAGCGAACTTAGCCGATGAATTGTTGATCGTCGTTCGAGTTCATTCGGCTTCTTCGAAATCGATAATTGATGAGTTAATGTTGCTGACTTCGGAATTGACTTCGATGAATTCAAATCATGACCTATCGCTGATGAACCTCGGCGTTGTCGATGACGAACCTCATCCTCAAATATCGATGATGAATAGCGGAAACTATCAGAATTGTCTCTCAGATCAGGTGACTGATTTAGCAGTAGTTTCTGCATCATGTCACACATATTCATATTGATATCTTCGAGTCGTTGTAAACGCCAGTCAAGATTTTGAAGAACAGTTCGATTCTGAGTTTCACGTTGATAGATATCATCGACGCGTAAAACGGTTGTATCAACCCTAAATTAGTCTGAAATAGATGAATTAGTTGAAATTATACTCTAGTTACCGTTCCGATGTAACTGCAATTTGTTCGGCAGTTGTATTCCTTTTTTCTCTTTCCTTCATAGCAAAATATTCATCGATTTGTTCTTCTTCGAAATCATGAATTTCAGCCACTTCTTTTTCGCTTAAGAACAGTTCTATAAGAAGTCAAACATGTAAATACAAATTGATCGTGTCAATTCGATGATACGAACTTAATCCATGATCCACTTTGAACTTTTTTCCGTGACAGTACCGTCGAATCACTTTTACCAGAAGATATATATGTGAGATGAGTATGAACGGAGGTGGCAACATTGGCTTGGCTTCATATTTAAGAACAATGTAGTATCGATGATACTTCCAAACTTGATCTGATGATTTCGATATTCGAATATACGTATTATTGAACGTTGCAATAAGTATCGAAAGAAGTAAAATGTTACAGAAGATAAGATACGCTGTCATTGTTATCGGTGTCACCCAATGAAATGGCATACACTGGGGCGCATTCGGTTCGCTCTCTAAACATGGAGGGTCGATGGATCCAGCATAAACTTCACCATAAATCTAAATTAAATCGTTTTTTTATCGAATGATCTCTTTTTATTGATTGTGAAGTGTTTTACCATAAAATAAGGTTCGAGAAAGATTTCCTTGACTGATCGCCACGACCATAGTTCATTCGGATATTTAATTGCTTGTCGAGACACACCAAATGAGACCATTACGACCAATATAATAATGATAAATTTTAACAGATCGAGTAGCTAATAAAGAGAAATAAACTCTAGTTGAATAGTAAATAAACTTTGACTTACATTCTGTGCAGCAATATGTATATACGGACCTACAGATTTATGTACGGAGATGTAGGTTAGTAAATGTATCCACCAGTAGGATACATCGAGACAATAGAGCAAGCGTGCAATGTAGAGCGTTTTGGGATGAAATCGTAAGATAAATCCGATACCGTACGAAAGAATCGCTAATGAATCGCATATGTTAACAAAATTAGAAAAATATAACTAAAAAAAAGAACAAAGAGACCAGAGAATGTACAGAGAGTATTTCGAATTTTCTTACAGTTAATCTTCGACGAAATCGTGGCGAAGAGCTTGTACAGATCTAAAGATAGAAAATAAACCCTTCAAGACTGTCTATTCTCATTGATTAAATTAACCTCTCTCGCATTATCGATTGCCGACGACGCCAGATAAATCGTTACAATATATTCTAAAAATATTTTAGGGTCTTTTTTTTTAAATTTTGTCTTTGAAATTCTCCTACCGGCAACACTAGGTTTAGGTGGCGTTCGAACAAGCACCATGTACGTGAAAAGAAATAGAAAACACACGTAAAAGATAGTATTATACCAGAATTTGGTTATAGGTGCATTGTAAAATTCATAAAATCGTTGTGTCAGTGAAAGTGATGAAGATGAGGATATTTTGATTGGCATTGCTTCGTTCAAAATAGCTAATTCATCAGTTTTTTTCGATACTTCAGTACTTATATCATTGAGGTCATCGGCTACTGGTAGCGGAGTTGAAAGTGATTGTTTTAAATTCGAAATCGATGGATCCTTGTGAGCAGTTTCTTTTCTATTCAATGTTACCATTTCCACTGCTTGATTCTCGACGTGCGCATTTTCGATAATAAATTCAATCGAAGTATCGCGATTCATTATCGAACTTTTTCTCCCATGATGATGATCATCAGCTGAGTATCTATGCGAGAATTCATTTGAATTTGTTCCCGAGTTATAATCATCGCTATTATAATCATCGTCATCATCGTCATTACCCATGCGGTCATTTTGTTCAGCTAAGTGTTCTTCGTGAGTTTTCGGTTGTAGTTTTAATTCTTCGGCACTTTTGAAATCAATTCGAAGTACTAATGGGAAAAATAGAATCGACGCAATCACTTTCCAATTGAGATAACGTCGAATTGACATGCCACCCATCCATAGATCATTTAAAATCATTTGACAGCATTTGTGTGCAACGAATTCCTGATGATGAGAAATGACAGCTAATGATAAACATGTCCAGTCCGACCAATTTTTCAACTCATATGTTAATAATTGACATGTTTTATCATCATTTTCGCGATAACATTGTTCAAGAACGCCAAGTGCTAATTCATGAAATTGACTACAAATTCAAGTGAAACTTATGAACTTTCTCGCTTGTTGAACTTACTCAGCGTAATTGGCTAGATCAGTTGAAACTTCGATTTCTAGCTCATCGTCATGTGCTTCATGTGCCAAAGCTTTGTCTAACTTATAGGCAATCAGTGCTAAACAGACAGAATCCGGTGAATGCAAATCAAAATATATGTGATGATTCTACCTTTGGCCATAGCTTCTTCACCTAGAGAAAAGGCAACAAATCAAATTAGATTGTATAATTTTTGGTTTGGTCCATACCTCGTTCCCAGAAGAATAAGGCCATCTGATGTCGTTTGGTTAAAACTGCCCATATGAGTAATTCATTATATGGATATTGAAATGTATCGTCGACTGGCTTCGTTATGGAACTGACTGCTTTTCGATGCAACTGTTTAGGAAAATATTAGATGAGATTTTGATCGATCTCGGTGATATTCGTTTACTTACTGATCGTAAAGCATTTGGCTGATTAAACGTTGTCGCATAACGAGTACGAAAACGTCGCCGAGTGTAGTTCGAACGGTACCCGTGACCCATGAGTTTCTCGAAAATCAGACCTACATCAACTAATGTATATGTGCCAGTCATAGCAGACTAGAAAAGATCGATCAAAGTAGCAGAAATATTCCATTGAGTAATAATATTAACCTTCCGAATTTTTCGAATATCTTTTGCGATATAATGAAGCGTATTGGGTGGTCCATCGCGCTAAAACACAAATCGATTTTGTGATACAGTAGATTCCTATTTCGACATATCTTTGTCGGTTTTTCATGTAGATATCTTATTTCGAATTTGATGTTTTTACGTTTTTGTTGCCAGTATAGATTATGAAGAAAGGAAGCGAACATGACTGCGTCGGATTAATTTATCATTGCTCTATCTACATGAATATATTAGTTATGACAGATGAAAAGAAAGAAAATCCATCTCCGACTGTAACCATGACTATTATTTCTGCCTGAGAAAAACTTAATGGAACATCGAGATTTATTTGCGATCTTGAGAATGTATTTGAATATGAACGGATGTTGAAGAGGAAAAAGAAAAAAGCTTCCGACACGCGGAATTCATCGAAGTATGATACTTTTCAAAATAAGATCTTATAGTTAATTTTCTCCGAACTGGAAATATTTTAGTTCTATAATTATAATCATACCGTGTTGTAAAGTTCTTCTAATCGATGAATTGTCAAGAATTTTTGCATGGAAATACCATTTTCAAGTAATAGTCGGCAAAAATCCACTTTGTCTGTTGTCAAAGCAGCCATCATAATTTCTTCTAACGCATCTTCCTAATGAAATAAGCAAAACTCGTTTCGCATAGAAAACAAATTCCTTCGGCTTTTCTTACGGGCCATTGATGAGCACTAGACAGGATGTAATTTCGTGCGATATCAACACGATTCCATGTCAATGCAAGTTTTAACTGATCAATCGATGACGCACATGTACTTCGAAGTAGAGCAATGAGTATTGCTAAATCAATATCTTGTGAAGACTCTTCACCCATACGAAATATGGTTATCTATTCAATAATTCGAACGTGCTTTCGAACTAATTTAATATTTCGTTCTTTACCAAATCTCGTCTTTTCACACACGCCATTAATTCTTTGAAAAGACTGTGCGCTTGTTTTTTCGTGTAAGTAAATGTTTTCATTATCGTGTGAATCAATTGTTCTCGAATGTCTGCTGGCATAGTTCTAGAATAAATCATAGATTCGAGCCGTGCGACATGATCATTTGAAGAGTTCTTCAGAAATTTCATTAAATTGAATTTTTTCTCCTAATGGATACAGGCTAGCGGGCCGAGAAAAATCGAGTATTTCTTATTTGTTTTGCTACTCCTATGTCGTCGCAAAAACAATCTGTCCTCGTTCGAATCGTTGTCTAATCGTACAATCTATCGTGTAATCAAATTACAGATACGACTGAGTTTATTCTTTTGTTAGTTATTTTATTTTCAATAAATGTCTTTCTTTGTTCTATTCTCGTATCTTCTTCACATACCCGTCATCTCTAGCATATCGATGTGTAAATGAAATCAGGTCTGCAGCCCGACCACTTCCATCACAAACGACAACTGGCACCGGTGGATTGTCTGTCACATGTTCCAGAACCATACGGATCGTATTGACTCCGCCTTCAACAACAACACAAACAACAGGAATATTCGAATGTTCAGCTAGCAAGGTAGAAATTCATGAGACGTCATAGTAGAAAACAAACAACTGAACTTACATGTATGAACATTTGTCTGCTTCAATAAGAACCTTTCGAAACGTTTTCGTAATAAAATTTCTCCGCCATATTTGCCCGTCGTACCATTGTCAACCAGTAAGAAATAATAATGGTTACTATTCAGTGTAGCATTGTTTTTCGTTGCAATGGCTTTTGAATGGTATGAAACAAGTTTCTACGATGGCAACGGAAACATTCGTATGTGATATAATGTCATGGAAATCTATCCTTACATTGACACCAATTAGGTTCTCTCGTCCCTCGATGACACCCCATGGAGAAAAACCGATGCAAACAATATCAGATTTTGCCTTTGGTGACTTAGAAAACAAAGCATCTCCGACATGTTTCACCACACCTAATCAATTCTTTCGTACAAAACATCATCAAGTAAATTGTCTTTTCCTACCTTGTTGACAGCCATTAGTTATTATCCAAGCACCAGTTGTTTTAGCTGCTCGAAAGAGTCCTTTTTTCAAGACACGCTTTAATTTTGGTTGTAACTCGAAATTAGCAATGCCTCCATCAATTGATATGACTAATCGTGGCAATTTCAAATTCCATACACGTAGAAACAACTTTAAGACTAAATCAGGTCGTGTGTCATGTGAGAGTCGTAGATACTTGAAAAATTTAAAGAAGAAAAATTATCTTTTGTTTTCACCTATCAAGTAATCCTCTTACTTGAGCTTTTGTCGGATGCGCCATACCATCGAATTCGATGACACCAAATGCGTCAGTTGGCTCACAACGTGTATGTTTCTGTACGGACCATCGTTCATCTTTATTAACAGATAATAAATTCGTATTAGTCGATTCATTCTGAATAGCACTATCATGATCCGAGAGATATCTTCCACAAGAACATCGCCCCAGATCTTGCAGATTCTTTGATGGAACAAATCTGGCACATTCACGTTTTTTGAATGTTCGTTGTATCCACGAATTATTCATTTCGAACTAATAATGAAGAAAATTGAGAAACGGAGAAATAAGCTCGACTCTAATATCCTACCGATGTTGGCGTGACCATATTTTGTTCAAAAGAAAAAAGCTTCTTGGCTGTATTATCACATGAAAGTGACAGGATATGCTGCCGATGGTTATGATGATAATAAATAGGGAAGGAAAGAAAAAGAAAGACATCAGCATCGTCATGCACCGCTACTATTATTACTACATTTTTCCTCGTCTTCTCGTTTTTCCCTGCACAACAGATCCATAGGAAACAAGAGAGCGAGAGAGAGAGAGACAGACAGAGAGTGAGAAGAAAAGGGAAGAGACAAAAAAAAGATTGATGACGTCTATAATCCGATTATTGACATAGATGCATGGACATTGAGATATTGATGATGCTTAAAGAAACTTGACAAAAAGATTCTGTGAAAATTTTTCTTTCTTCAAATATACAATAAGACGAAAAAACAATTGAGGATTATCGACATACACGCAACACGCACACATATATATATGTGTGATTATATGTCTATGTGGAGACAAAGAGAAATGGAGTGATATCTTGAGGGTGAAAATCGATTTGAAATGATTTTGTTCATAATTCAATAAAGAATCTTTCGTGTGAGTGTCTGTATGTATGCTTTTCTTTGTTTTCATTTAACGAGACTATACAAGATACATTTAAAAAACCAAACAAGTTCCTATGATTTGAAAACTCGCACTACGCGAACAATGTTCGATCGACATATTGGACATTCGGCAAGTAATTTTCCACATTTGACACATGTCACCTAGATAGATAAGAAAAGTTTCAGGTTGACAATTACAGAACAGAAAGAAAAAAGAGAAATGAGATTTCCTTTGTCTCCTAAAACAGGCAATCCGGTCTCGTTTCTTCCTTCTTTCTAAGAACTTTTTAATCTTCGGTTTTCGAGCTAATTATCGCATACGAGGAAAGAACACCCGAAAGCTTACCATATGACCACAATCAAGAAATACACAATCAGCAATAGCATCCATGCATACTTTACATAATTCACTATCGCTGGCTGTTGCACTATCAAGTTCTTTAGCTACAAGAGATGCATGAAAGAAGGGTTTTATATTCTGAAATGAGTATGAATGAAACTTACCTTTGATTTTCTCGTTTTGTCGATCCCGATAAAGTCTTCGAACTTTTTCAACCAATTCATTTTTCTCTACACATCCTTTATAATCCACGAAATTTGCTACTAGGATTTCTTTCAGGTCACGGACACTTAAATCTTCAATATTTTGCTCATTATTTAATTCACTCAAAGATTTACGACGTGGTCGACAACTTGTCGTCGCTTGCTGTTGCTAAAAACAGACAAAATAGAAATATGTCATTAACACGATAAGGATTCATTCCATACGACTTACCGTATTCGAACTAGCAGTGCTTTCAGTAGTCGTCGTCGTTCTTCGTTGTTGTTGTGGACTAGTTGTTGTGGTATTGGTAGTGGTTGTATAAATAAAGTTACCCGGAGATGTAAAACTGTATGTAAATGGTCCATTAGCAGTTGTACCGAAATTGAATGTCGACGATGTGCCATTGCCATTGTTTGTTGTTGCGGTCGCCGTCGTTGTTTGTTGATGATCACCAAGTGCATGGTGCAAAACACCAGATACTGTATTTGTGACATAATCTTGTAAATTAGCGGCAAAGTGATTCATTTGACTAGCAAACGACGTCATTGTATGTTGAAAATTTGTAAAATTTCCATGTTTTGGTGTCTGAGGAGGCGTGGGTGGCGGAGGCGGCATTCCAGTAGTAGTTGTAGATGATGATGATGATGAAGACGAGGATGAAGCGCTTGTTGACGTTGAAAATTGATTGAACGTTGTATGAAACTGTTGTTGATTTGCATTTGTTGTGGATGTTGATGAAGATGATGGCGATGGTTGTTGAGAAGAAGTGGGATGCAGAGGAGGTGGCGGTGGTTGAGAGGAGGCTTGATTTTGTTGAATCAGTAAACGTGTAAAAGGTAAGTGTCGATTTCTCACAATCAAATCCACAAGTTCTTGTTTTTCTGTACATGTATGATACGCAATATTCTTCGCTTGTAAAAATGATCGCAAATTTTTGACTTTCAATGCTAATAGTTGTTCATCTGTTGTTGAATCACTTGATATCAATTGACAAATGAGACAGATCCGATGTGGATGGTTATAATGACGTTCGCGAGGTGCACAACTCGTACAATAGTATTGACGGCAGATTGCACAACTTTTCTGCAAGCAAACGGTTTGTTTAAGCAAATGAAGTACATGAGAACAAGGAATTTACTTTTCGTTTTACTATGCTGTATGTTGTATGACAATGATCGCATTGATCATTGGAAGTTGTTGGGTAAGATGATGACGATGATGGCATAATGTTTGACGAAATGATTTATCAAACAAAAGTACCAAAATTAGAATTTCGAAAAGTTACTATAAATTGCTGAATTAATTGAGTTTGATTTGGTATTGGAACTTCCCTAAAGATTATTGAACAAGTCGATTATTCATGAAAGATTCTTTTTCTCTATCGGTCAATCAATCAATCTGACATGTTGTTGTTGCCCCTTTTTTTCTAGCCAATCGATAAGACTTCATAGAATTAATTTGTAAATATTTCAAAGCTATTTTTTGTCCAACCATTTCGAAATTTTCTTTTCGAAAAACGTAAATTCGTCTACTTTGGAAAAATTATCTCTGCAGCGACATCTGTCGTTGTGTAAATGAATAAAGTAAATAAGTAAGTCGAGTTTTTAATCATTAGAAATAGAATCGTCATTCATTAAGGAATTTGGAATGGCAGCACGTGCGAAAGCGAAACAGCCGGCGAAGAAGCGTCAACAACGGGCTACGTCGAATATCTTTGCAATGTTTGATCAATCCCAAATCAAGGAATTTAAAGAAGCTTTCAATATTATTGATCACGATCGAGTTCGTTGCGAGAACTTCGAATTTTTTTCATTGTTTTCCTCATTCGAATACTTCTAGGACGGTTTTATTAGTAGCGATGATCTACGGGATATGTTTGCTTCGTTAGGAAAAGTTGTTCCCGATGCCGAAATCGAAGCTATGGTTCGTGAAGCACCAGGCGATTTAAATTTTACAAGTAAATTTCATTCTTTTCAACAAATCTGACATACTTTCGATTTCTCTTTGCTTTTTTCAGTGTTTTTAACTTTATTCGGTGAAAAATTAACTGGTTCTGATCCGGAAGATGTAATTCGTAATGCATTCCTTGCTTTAGATGAAGAACGCACAGGCAAAATTAGCGAAGATCGTCTACGTGAATTGTTGATGTCCATGGGCGATCGTTATACTGAAGATGAAGTCGATGAATTATTCAAAGATGCTCCGATCAAAAACGGTCTTTTCGATTATCAAGAATTTGTGAAAATTCTTAAACATGGTCGTAAAGATCAAGATTAAAATACAAATTGATTCCTCGGAAATGAACAGATATTTTTCGTTTTCGACCTTGATTGTTATTCTCTTATCTGCTTTTTTTAATGATTATCATTTATGCCTAAATTGAATCAATGAATAGCATTCCATTTTAATGATATGTATTTTTTGTAATTTTTAGATCAGAAAATGGATGACGCAGAACTTGATCAAGGTAATCCACACAAGAAACCGTTCGTTTTCATTCAATTGTATTTCGTTTTAGATTTCACATTTGACGATGGAAAGAAAGCGGCCAAATCGATGAAAAAGAAGAACAAATCAGGTGGTTTTCAATCATTCGGTATGTTTTCATGTGAAAGATTATTGCGAGTCGAGTTAGTCCTTTGTAAAGAGAAGAAGCGAAAACAAATGTTTATTTTGACATTTAAATATCAACAAACTAAAAGATTAAATTTTGATATTTTCGACATGACATCAAGGAGAAGTTGTGTGTTGATGGACTTCTTTGTTCAGGATTATCTGCACCGGTGTTCAAAGCGATCATGAAACGTGGTTATAAAGTTCCTACACCAATTCAACGTAAAGTATGCAATGAAACCTATCCAAGTGACTTGATTTATCTTGATGCATCTTTAGACAATTCCGGTAATCCTTAAAAATAAAGATGTGGTAGCTATGGCACGAACAGGAAGTGGAAAAACAGCTGCCTTTCTTATCCCGATGTTTGAGAAGTTGAAAGGACATGATCCTAATTCAGGACCTCGGGCATTGATTCTTTCACCTACGCGTGAATTAGCATTGCAAACATTGAAATTTACACAGCAGGTAAATACAAATAGAAACTACTTGCAGATTCCAGACAATTTCTTGTTTAGCTTGGAAAACTTACTGATCTCATTTCGACAGCTATTCTTGGCGGTGAAAGGTATAGAAATTCATCATGTCGAACTGGAGATCTCATATTTATTTTTTTTAGAATCGAAGAACAATTCAGTAATTTACATGCACATCCGGATATGTATGCTTGTTCATTTGCTGTTTTTCATTCACAATTCATCGTATATTTTTCAGAATCATAGCTACACCTGGTCGTTTCATGCATTTGTGTATTGAAATGGATTTGAAGTTGAATGACGTTAAATATGTTGTCTTCGACGAAGCTGATCGGTAAATTGAACATTCTTATTTTCATGTATTCATATATCAATCGATATTTAGCTTATTTGAAATGGGTTTTCAAGAACAATTAAACGACATTATCAAACGTTTGCCATCTCAGCGTCAAACATTATTATTTTCTGCTACACTATCGAAAATTCTCGCCGAATTTGCCAAAGCTGGTCTCTACGAACCGGAATTGATCCGTCTTGATATCGAAATGAAATTAAATGAAAATCTCAAACTGATTTTCTTCCATCTGCGTCACGATGATAAAACAGCGTTACTTCTTCATCTTCTCCGCTCAGTAATTCCATCCGATCAACAGATTGTCCTATTCGTTGGTACTCGTCATCACTGTGAATATCTCAAAGAACTCCTTGAACAACAACAACAGCAAGATCTTTTCTCAGCTGTGACTATCTATTCGACATTGGATCATTCGACACGAAAAATCAATTTAGCAAGATATCAATCGGGTAAAGCAAGAGTCCTAATCGTCACGGATATTGCAGCAAGAGGAATTGATATTCCCTCGTTGGACAACGTGATTAATTATCATTTTCCAGCAACACCAAAATTATTTCTCCATCGAGTCGGTCGAGTTGCACGTGCCGGACGATTGGGTACTGCGTACTCATTGCTATCCACCGATGAATTATCTTATCTATTCGATGTTCAGGAATTCATCGGTAAAACAATAGATTATGCGAAACTGGATGACGGCACAACCGATTATCATTTATTATTCGGTAATGTTCCACAAACAATCATTGATGAAGAATCAGAAACGATTCGAAAAATAACCGAAACCAATGTTGACTTAGTAAACTTATTTGCAGTTCAACAAAATGCCTACCAACATTACATTCGATCGCGACCAGCATCGACTTATGCGTCCGTGAAACAGATGAAACAATATCACAATCAAATTACAAACATGGGCATTCATCCGATTTTTCGAGATAGTTATACGGCGGATGAATTAGCGCCGAATGCGTTGATTCAACAATTGAAATCATTTCGTGCTAAGAGTGTAAGTCAAAAGCATATCGCGCACTTCGTATAATTTTTGCTTACGATTTAGACGATTTTCGAAGTGAATCCATCGTCGAGCAATGAAGCATGTGCGATTATGAGACGGAAACGAGCACATGATGGAAAATCAATCCTTAAGCATGAGAGAAAGGATCAACCATTGCCAGCAATCCAAGACGATAGTGATGATGAAGATCGACCAAAAACACTCGAAGTAGGTCGAACTATAGAGAGAATTTTATCGTATTAACGGCTATCGTCTTCCGAAGGTGGATAATATGACCATAACTGTCCGAGATAATGACGATACGGAATTGCCAGCAAAGAAGAAGAAAAAGAATCGACGTGAAGTTGATAAAGACTTTTTTATTCCATATCAACCACCGGATTATAAACGTGAACGAGGGTAAGGTTGAGCTAACAGGGAAAGATTTAGAGAATAGTCGATTGCTTGGTTTTTAGGTTAGAAATTCAATCGTTCGAACGACAAACAAATGATGCAGTCATGGATTTAGCGAACGATGATGGCACGTCGATGAAAGGTCCAATGATACAGAAAACGAAATGGTTTGTTCATTCTTCTCTTCAATGTTTTCTTTCAAAACAGTTTTCTTGTTTACAGGGATCGCAAGAAGAAGAAGTTTGTTACTGTTGGTCAGACTGATGCTAGGACGAAGAAAATCAAGACAGAAAGTGGCCAATGGATACAAGCTTCCTACAAAACTGATGTGTACGATTTCATTTCACGTACTTTCCATTTCAATATTCTCTCTTTTAGCTATAAGAAATGGTTAAACAAATCCAAAGTTCTTGACAAAGAACTACCCGATAGTCGTCGGAATCGATCCGAAGATCATGTTAACGATGATGAAAAGTCCAGTGCTCAACATAAACCACGTATGTAATGGAAATCTGTCTCGAATTCTTATTGTTAATTTTTTAGGACAATTCCAACAACGTGTTAATCAATTAATGAGCCGACAAAAGGCACAATTGAAAGCGAAAGGTCAACGTATGCCGAGTCATTCAGAATTGAAAAAACCCGAACAGATTGTTAAGAAACGTGCTGAAAAACGTCAACGACTCTCACTTCAACGTGCTCGTCAAATGCGCAAAGGCGGTCGAACGAACTATCGCAATAAACGTCATAGTAATAAAGCAAAACATACTCGACGTGTAACATCTTCGAACACAAATCAATCATCAAAAAGAACGAAAAAGAGATAAATCTTCTTGTTTTTTGTTTTTTTGTTTTGTTATAAAAAGAAAATAACTAACTTGTTACACAAAATATCACTTCACGACTCCATCTATCCCTAAAACCTTAATTTTCATTGATCATTAAGTAAATACTAGTACATAATGTAGATCAACAGAAATCCGATCGAAATCTTTCAGATAAAAATTCAAATCTTTTTTTCTTTTAGATTGATTTTCTTCCTTTTATTCAAAATGACAAGTGAAAATCCGGCAGAAAGTGTTACAACGACTGATGCAATAAATGCTGATTTTAAAGCTGCAGATCAACAAGAAGAACCAGAAGTAGAACAATCGGAAAGTGCACAAGTTGAGAAACCAAAACGTGGCGGACGAAAAAAACGAGAGATTACAGCAGCAATCTCGGACGTTAAAGCTGAACACGTGAATAATGAACACGTCGTGGATACGCAACCGCTATTCGAACAACCGGTTATACTTGAAGGAAAACGCTCACGCAAACCAACGTCACGTTTGGAATTATCGGATTTAGAAACACCTAAGAAAGAATTTTCTATTCCCCAGGTAAGCTTTACTCAATGACAAATATTTACAGACGTGAAATAAATTTTCATGCTGTTGAGTATTACATTATGTGCTTAAACTTCACTACCCCTTCATCTTCAACATCGCTATTCATTTGTGGTGTCAAATGATGTAATAATCATGATTCAACCTGAGAAAATGGAACATATGCTTTCTATTTGGAACAATTAGTTGATTGCAAAATGACTTGGTGGTCTTTTTTCCTCTTGTTCTCTTCTTTTAATATGATGTTTGCACTGCTCTCAATTATTGAATAATCTTTCTTTTTCTTTTTCGTCTTCTTTCAGGGTCACGGAAAGCCATTAGGAGACATTGAATATAGTATGTTGATATTATTTCTTTTTCTTCTTTTCGTATAAAACCTTGTTGTAACATTGATATCCTCTAGTTAATCATCAAATTACTCATGCGACAACCGATGCTTTGTCTCCCATGCGTGGTATATGTTTCGGTCGACGAGGAGTGAGTGAATACATCGAACGGTACAGGCAATTAAACTCTTGCCTTTAGAGCAAGGCAAATATGCGAGAAAGTCTTCGAGAATTCAATGGATTTGAATTCGATAAAGAGAGTGATGAATATCACCGACATTTAACCAGTTTGACGAAGTAAGGCTTCTTAATATCGAACGCAAACATGAGAAATGCAAATACCGTTTCATTTTTCGTAGATGGAAAAAAGATCAATTACAATCAACACTAGACATACTTGGTTTACCAGTAACTGGTCAGAATGATGAACAGGCTGAGCGAATTTTAACCTTCCTTATGAATCCAATTGATGAAGGAAAGCCAGTTCCAGAACAGAAAATGTCTATGCGACCAGTGAGAACATCACGTGTTTATTCAAAAGGGCCTATTCAGGTAGGAGGAAAAGAAACGATGTAAGAATATGAATGAGTGATCTATAACTTTCGTTGTAGGACGAAGATGATGACGAGGATGATGCTATTGTCAACGATGATGACGGCGATGAACTTTTTAATGAAGAAGAAGTCGAAGAAGAAGATGCAGAAGAAAATGAATCTGATGATGATTATATTGGCAGCGATGATGACAGTGTTTTGATGACAAAAGATGATCCTGATGATTTTGCTTATCAACCCGGCAAGAAAACTCCGAAGAAAAGAACATCATTGAAACGATCACGAAGTGCAAGTTCTTCAAAAAGAAAAAGAGGTTGGTTCCCTTTTTTTGAGTAATCTAAGCCATATATCAATATTCCCCTAATCGATGACTCCGATGAATCTCGTAGATCACCCTCACCCATTGTTACTAAGCGTCAGATGGTTGTAGATGTAAGCAAACAATACTCGACTTATTTATTTTAGTTACTCCCAAAGTAACAAAACGTGGCCGCAAAAGAACTAAAGTAACATCTGTTTCAAAGGCTGAGAATGAAGGAACAATTGTTCCTCCAGTTGCCGATGAATCAAAACAAAATAACGATAAAAAAGCCGACCAGGCGGACGAAGAAAATTCTTCTGCAGAGTCTAAAGTTTGTTCTACCCAGCTGCACACTTTCTTGACAACATTATCATTTCTTATAGAACAGTGATTTAACAATTGATCAATCCGAACAAAATGACACGAAACCAGCAAGCAATCCTACTTCAGATGTTAATGTATGAAATGGATGTTAAGCTCTCGCTCTTTTCCCATTGTTTTCCTTTAGGTATTTCCAACGACAAGTTAAACAAGCAACAAACACTAATAGATTGATCACACGTTAAATTTGTCTCCATACATTTGTTTGTTTGTTTGTGTGATATGTTCTCAGTTGTTCCGACTAATCTATGTATATAACTCTATGTCTCTGTATCATTTTTCTAGTAGTGATTGTGCTCTTGTGCTGGAAACAAAGCGATAAAACTAGGCGTGAACCGATCGTTTGTTTCTGTTTAGTGTACTAATCTGTATTTTAGTACGGATTTTCTGATCCGAAAACGAGGAGATATTCTTCTTGATTTAGTCGTTTATTATTTTTCTCTGAACATATATGTTGATTTCTAGGTATAGCCAAGCATATGTAAACTGTTGATTGTTTCAGTTTTTCTTGTCATTGCTAACAGTATTCATGTGAATGTCTGTTTTTCTTTTTCAAAAAAATATATACATAGATGCAGGAAAGACTAATTTTTTCAGTGTATGAACTTTTTTCCATATGATTTTCTTTTGTTTTTTAATTTCCGATCAACCAGTAAGAAGAATGGTCGACGAAAGAGTGAAACTGTGTGATGAATGTGCATTTCAATGTTCCATATGTTACAATGAGATCAATGATCAAAAGAATGTCTGTGAAATCGAATCCTGTCACTGTCAATTCTGTACAGAGGTATTCAAATCTTAATTTTATTTGAATAACTGCGTACGACATATCTCTTCTTACTTCTAGTGTGTTCGCCATTATTGTTCCAGTCAAGTAAATACCGCGTAAGAGTATCCCATTGCTTTTTCAAACATTGTGATAGGGTAAATTCTTTTTAGATTAGTGCCGATCCAATGTCCGAACAGTGAATGTGACCAACAGTTAACATTGAATGAGGTGTGACGTCCGGAGGAAAATTCTGTGAATAGATATGAAAAGAAATTTTTTCTTTAGCTCTGTACACTGTTAACCGATGCACAGTTTCAATTGTATAGAAAACTCTTACTCGATCACGGTATTGTTTTGGAAAACAAACTTATCCATCTATTCACGGAATGCATTATTTAGAAGTAACTAACGATCCGCATCGTCTGTTCTGTCCGCACGTCGATTGTGGTAACATAATAACGATAATCGACGAAAGAAAAATCAACAGAGAACATCCGACAACTTGTTCAAAAGTAATCAATGAATTCATTCTGTCGGAAATATCGAATCGATTGTTTTTCACATAGTGTAAGACAACATTTTGTTTAAAGTGTCGTTCTCAATGGCATCCAAACGAACATTGCTCGGATCTACTGTAAAAGTTTACCAAGAAACAAAAAAGTAGCATCGTTCTGATTTCACTTTTAGTACGCCATACGAAATGGAGCCTGATTCGAACATAAAACGTTGTCCACGCTGTCGTTTTCCATTAGAGTGGGTAGCTGGTTGTGCGCAGATCATGTGTGTCAACTGTAAACATATCTTTTGTTGGTATTGTTTAAAATCTCTTGATGTAATTATGAACAAGCCATTAATTTTCTTTCGAATATACAACGTATGCATTTGGCTTTTCTAGAACGATTTTTTCTTGTTACATTTCGAGCGAGGACCTTGTCGAAATCGGTAAACCATTCTTTTTTATTCTTCTCTACAGCGAAGAATCTTATCTGTTTGTCTAGACTTGGTCATTCTCGTGCATCACTATTCCTTCATCGGTTAACAATAGTTGGCATCTTCATTGGCTTAACGCTTCTCTTCCTTATCACTATACCATTCCTGATTTTAATTGCGCCTTGCTTGTTATGTTGCCGGTACAAACAAATAAAGAACCGTTTGAAAAATCTCACAAAGTTGGGACAACGTTTCCAACAACAACAATATACACCTACAATGCATCCTTCGCCGGCGTCGTCATTAAATCAATTGAATAGTTCCTCGCTGATCGACATCGAACAAGAATTAAACAAAAATCTGAAAAATCCGTTAGTATCATCGTCAACAACGACGACCAATGTTAATAAATCCAAGCCTGAACTCGCGTCCGTTTAATGTATAGCGACTTTATCTTTTTGTAATCCATTCTCTTTTTTTTGTGTTCTCCGTCAATTGTGAATTCTTTTTCTAAACAGTAATTAATCAGTTGCGTCTTTGTTGTAAAGCAAAAACTATTCAATTTTTTGTATGAAATCAAAGTGATGTCTCCGAAGATAAGTGTTTTTTTTTCTATTGAAATTCGAAGACAAAAAGAAATACAAAAAAATTATTTCAAAATGCAACTATTGACTTTGTAATTGACGAACTAGAGCGACGTATTCCTGTTGGGCAGTTGCTTGATCTTTGCCTTTGTTGCTGTTCCAAGCTTCCCATTTGGCTTTACCTTTAAGATCAAGCATACCAGGCTTGCTTGTGTTATTATCACCAGCAGTTGCTTCTGAAAATGTCACAAAACTAGATCGGCGAAGATTAGTTGCGCCACTTACGTTTAAAGAGACCGTAAAGCTTCAACAGTTGATCGTCAGATGGCTTTTTGGAAAGATTTTTGACATCGGCCGCGGCTTGATCGAATTCGGCTTGCGACATTGTTGACAATATGTAATAATGAAAGAAGAACTAGACGTAAAACACGAAACAAAATATGCCTTTATATACCCACAAGTAATAGCATAAGATAAGATATCTCCTTACAGCAAATAAATGAAGCCCATCATCTCTTATCATTATAGATACTTTTTTTTCTCCGATGAGCTCACGGACAAGTAATTGCAATGAGAACGAACCATATCTATATCGTCCGATGTAGGGTTATCAGAAACGAAAACGAGAACTGGTTTTTTTATGAAAATATTTACTTAGATCACATGTTTTAAACGACATTTTCTACTTCGGTAAAGTATCTTTCACGGAAAGATTCGTTGATTATACAGAAGTTTTTTATTCCATAGAAAATAAAAGACAAGAGCAGAACAATTTTCATTAACATAAGAGCTATAGAAAGATATCACCGAGCAATCAATAGTCTGTTTTCAGCATTTGTGGTAGCTGGTTCTTTTCATGGGTATGTTGCGTCAACTAAACAAACGAAATTATAGATAAATTCGAACAGTTCGTGCTGTTGAGCTCAAAAGAATCTCAATTATATACTTACGTGGTCATCATTAGGACCCATCTAGAACAAAAACAAGCATGTAAAGCAAGGAGCTGAATAAGAGTAGAAAGAAGATGAGCAAAGCAAGTTTAGATCTATGTTATACTTACGAAAAAAACAGTCACTTATCATAATAATAATAATAATCGTGATTACACTATAGTTTGATGATATGTTTTCTTTTAGTAGATTGTTAGTGCATACAAAAATTTACTTACATGTAGGTGCATAAAGAGTCGGCGACGGCGCGATCGCGAAGTAGTCTCATTGTGCAGTGTGTCGAGTGTTGTTTCAGGAGGATCAGTAACAAATTCACGGTATGCAAATTTTAGCACATGTCGTGGTAACGGTCTAAGCATGTTCTCGTCAATAGAAGCATGTTTTCTACTCTTAAGAGTTTACATACATTCGAATACGTTGAACTGGTGGTAGAATAGTCTTCTTGTGATCATCGCGATGTTGTTGATGCGATGCTAGCAGATGATTCGGTGCTGTATAATCGAAAAAGTTCGATGAATTCTCATCATCAAAAGTAGCTGCCGGTGTTCTTTGATAACTAGATTTGATCGATACATTTTCCGTTGGAGACTTTCCTTCCTTTGAATGAACGGAGATAGGTACTGTAGAATAAGCGTGGTGCCCGTTACTTGTTTAGCACTAATGACTGAAGCGATTTGTCTCATCACAGGATCGTTCCATATGACTGAAATTAGGTCTGGTGGTACACGGGAATGTAAAAGTGGTTTGAACTTAGGATACGTTCGACTGATCTGTTGAATGCAGTGATGAGGATTTGATGTACCTTGTGCTTTTAATACTGAAGAATAATAAGACAGTCGGTAGGATGGTGTCTAAAGACAAATACGATAAAATAGTTACATTGTTCAAGAACCATGGCATGTGTCAGTTCTTGGTGATCGGATGTAGTTGTTGTAGCATCAGGCGCGTAAGAGATGTTAATAGGATTCAGTCGAGATCGTCTATGTTCGCGATCGGCTCTGAGTAAACTCGATAGCGCATCTTCCATATCATTGACTTTTCGTAGATTGATACCTAAAATGATTTATCACACATTTAAGATAATTCTGTGAATATCTGAAAGTGTCTTTGAAAAATCAAGCTGTTTCAGTATTCACCTTCTCGCATGGCTTTTGTCTGAGCATCGGCTCGTATTCTAGCAATTTCTGATGCGGATCGTCTTGGTTTATAAATTGTTGGCAATTGAAGTGATGTCGTAGAATTTGTTTGTTGTGGATCAGTAAATGGATGTAAATGTACTTGCGATATTGTTAGTGGATTATTAAAATTATCCAATGAACTAGCATTCGATGTAAACGGCCCTGGAATTACTCGCTTATGTCTTCTATGAAGTTGAATTCCACGAATCATCAACGATGATAATAATTGAACGAATTCCACTTCATGTAGATGATGTTTATTACGATTTAGATCCGATAGATGCATGGTGGTCGTCGCTTCTGCCGTTGCTGTTGGTGGTGGCTGATTAGGTGTGGTTCTATCGAGAATAATGTGCAATTGATCACCGAAGACATCACCAAGCGTAACCTTATGGGGGACCAGTATCGGACGTTTTGGTATCATACGATAATAGCCATCATGACGTTTGTGATCATCAATAATAGATTGAATAGGATCAATTGTAGGCTCTGTATTGACTGGCAGGTTAGTATTGAATCCTATATCTTCATCATCGTCATCTACAAAAATGAGAAGGTAGTTGAAGCATGGGGAAAATAGGAAGATATGTCACTAACTATTTTGTTTTCCGTATGAGTTCCACATATCGACAGTATTTGGCAGAAGAGAAAATCTAAAGTTGAAATAATTAAAGAAACTTGTGGTACAAAAAGTCGAACCTACTTTCTATCCGGTGATGAATTTGAACCAGTAGTTTTAATTGGAACTCGATTGGACTGGTTAGTTGTGCCAACTGATTTTGTTCGTGGACGAGATGAATGTCGTGGCGGTGGCAATTCTCTTCGCCCTCGTGGTACATGTGGCTTCGACCGATCATGTATTTCAACGCGAATGCCCGGATCGGTGGTAGGTTTTACAGCTGGCACATTTTCAGTATGTAAATCAACATGAATGTCTGGTGACGGAGAACGAGAACGAACAAATGTAATAATATCATCAATTTCAGCGATGTTTTGGTTGGTCGCTGCTGGATATTGAGAATCATCAAGAAATGTATTCGATTGTTCATGATCATCTTCATCTTTCGGAAGGTTGTCGCGCTGCTCTTCTTCTTCTTCTTCTTTATCGTCTGCACCTTCATTTCTTTCTCCCTCTCCTCCTTCTTCTTGTTCATGAACTGGCGTAAGTTTTTGCTCATCGATTGTCGATTTTTCTGCTGTAGCTGCAGGGGCTCGTCGCACTTTTTCGTTCAAATAATTTTGAAGACTAAAATTTTCTTCTGGCAAACTCTAAAAAAATCAATAAAACATCACAAAAAAACGAAAAAGTCTTCTCGAGTTTTACTTGTAAATATTCAATATCATCCGCACAATCTTTCAAGACGGTATCTGATGTGATACCCGTTAGTTTTTTCAAAGCATCAATACATTCAGTTCGCACAAGAACCTATGCAAAGAAAAAATTGATGCTCACTTATCTACATTTCGAGTAGATACATACTCGAGTATCATTGACAAATGAATTGAGTAATGCAATATCAATGGCCTTTGTTTCTTGCCCAAGTTCAGCTAGAACCGATGCTGCTCGTAACCGATAGTCAGCATCAACATGAGATAGAAGTGAAATGACACCGTCAGCGACACGTTTAAACTGCTCTTTTGAATATCCAATGACACTAAATAAAAAGACAATTATCTATCATTCGTTCTATTGGAGAAGTTATCTACCGATGCAGTTGAATAAGGTAGTTTGTTAATGTTTTAAACATTGTTTTACTGGCATTAGGTAGTTTACTGAGAATAGCATCGATAATCGAATCAAGGGTAACTGGAAGATCAGCACGAGGAAACCAACGTTCTTCGGAAATCTTTTTCAATAATGGATGAATATTATCATCAGCCGTTTCCTCTTCTTCAGTAACTGAGTCAATCGCCGGTTTTTTCTGCTTATTTTTAATTCTTTCGATGATTGTTTTCAAGGAAAATGTATCTTCAGCTGCACTCTGCAAATACGGTATGTATAGAACAGCTTGTATCGATAGTTTCAATCTCAAACCATAACTTACGTAAACAGTAGGCATATTTTCAAAAACCAACTCAATATCTTCGGAATTGTTTACATCGGTAATAAATTTGATTGCATTGATTGTTTCTTGTCGAAGTTGACTTTCCTAAAAAGTGAAGAATGTAGAGGAAATATATACATCTTAATTATTTTAACATACGGCTTCGTGTTTTAGTGCAAAATTTAGCAGTGAGACGACAATATTCTTTGTTTCGATCATAAATTGAGATATCGTACGAACGGTATGAACATCTAAAGGATCATTTTCACTTTGAGCAAGATGATTAATTAGTATATCAAGGATTTGATCGACTAGTGCTGGTTCAATTCCATAAGTCCTATACGAATATTCACATGAGCGAAAATAGATGACTTCATTTTGATACGTACTTGAAGATCTCTGTGACATAATTGCAAGCCGGTTCATAAGAATTCTTCTGTTTTGCCTTTAATATTTCCAGTAGGTAGAGTAGCATAGATCGAGGGGAACTGTTCGTATCACCATCACTTGGTTTCCACCAGGGTTCTTTTTTCAATCGTTTGAATACATCAGGAACAGATTCCTAAACAAATATGTAATCATTTTCGTGATTACAAAGCGTGTTCTATACAGTCGATCGGGATGTTGGTGCATCAGATATTGGTTTGAGTTCTAAGTAAACGAAAGAAATGACGCGCTTTTGTGTGATTACTGAGCATTACTGCGAGGTTTTTGTATAGGCGTTGGTTTGGATGTAGTGCCTGCAATTACAACATCTGGATCGCTCAATTCTACCCATTCGTCATCATCATTTTGCCAATTAACACTTTTGTTTGTTTTATTCTAAACATAGACAAATTCGAATGAGAATTCCACAAAATAATTCAGAGATATTATTTCAAAACATTCAAGTTAATGGTGCTAACGAACAAAACAGTACACTACAGTGTTTGTATCCTTACAAACCTCTAAATTATCAAGGATATCCTAAAATAAAAAGGCAAAGATTAATATTCGCTTCCTCATGCTTACAATTTTATTTAACAGTTGAAAAATGGATTCATCAAAATTGTTTAGGACAGCAAATCGTTTTCTCTGTTCATCTAATTCCGTTGTTGCTGTATCTGCCGTGGATGGTGGAATCTATTGACGATGATTTGATTTTTCATTGGTGTCGTGAAACAGTCTCTGTGCGTCTATTCCTATCATATACATACCAATCTCAAACGAAAGATTTTTACGTCGACCGGTTCGAGATCTTTGATTTGGAACATCGAACGAATTGTCGAGTTTGGAATGTAGCCTGACGAAATGGAGATAAGAAAATAACAGGCGAAAGGGATTAAAAATGATGTTTACCATCGGGTGCGATTGGATACACTTTCTTCTGTGCGAGTAGTTTCGCTCGTTCAGCTTGGGCTTGGTCGTGTTCGATTTGCTCGAAAAAGCCCAATACATCCGTTTCTTCTACATCGGTTGGAACTAAAAGGGAAAGAATCAATATGAAAAGAAAAAATATATAGTAAGACAAGGCGATCAACTTTTCGGAACAGTTTGTGCATCAAGTTGTACTGCTTGTGCTGAATCTGGTAAAGTTCTAAATAGAAATATGAAAACGAACAAACACAAACGAAAATTTCCGATCTACCTTTTGCTACCCGGCTGTTTCTTTTTCGATTGACGCAGAAATGGAGGGGAGGGAGTTTTCGGGTGTATGATTTCTTTTCCTATCTCAACTAAATTCATTCTGAATGAACGAACTCAAAGTAAAGTCAAACTGACGGCTGTTTTTACTGAAGAAAAGAAAATATTTTCGACGTCTTCACTCGTTTGCTTTCTTCTCATGCACGTCGCAATTTCTGTCGAGTAGATGCAATTCAAATAAACGTGTGAATTAACTCTCCTTGTTTGCAATCGAAGAAGTGAAATGTAAAATTGAAAATTCTTCGAGAGGTAAATAAAAAAAAAGAATACAAAAAACATCAAGAAACGTTCAGTTTATAATTGAATAGGAAAAAGTGACAACATGCGGACGTTATTGAATTGACATTAGGTGTCAAATCAACTTTTCATTTCCTTTTCTTTGACAACAAAATGAGAAGAATCGCAGAGCTAGGTGCAAGTAACTTACGGATCAAATTTTTTGTTAAATTGAACAGGTAATTCGATTGGATCATCCTAAAAGGCGAAGGGAAAGTGATGAAAGTGCATTGAAGAATGTATTCTCACCATGTGATGTTTACTTAAAAGTTAAAATAGATCACTTGAAAGTACCTCGTTTCGATCATGATGAAAAAAGACAAATTTTACTCGGTGTTCTTATCTATTCTCACCTTCTGCTATTCAATTCGGCAGCAAAGTTAACTCTTCTACATATAAAACAAAGAAATCACCTTTTGTTCTGTTGTTCTTTTCTTTTCTCGTATCATTTTTATTAATGAGTAACAACGATCTCAACGAATACAAACAACTCATAGTGTTTGTTTTACATGGAACAAATCGATCGTGATATTCTACTTACTTTAATTGTCTTTTTGGTTAGATCGAAGAGAATATTTTCCGGTGCAAAATCGCTGATCATCAAAAAACTAAAATAATACGAAATAGAACTTTTGTTTTTCTTTGTAGAAGAAATTAATCTCACTATAATTTTCGACTAGTGATCAATAAAATATCGCCTCGATCGTTCAGAGCAGCGAGTGACATTAAAGGAATATCACATTTCAATTTCCGTATTGCTTCATTGTTTCTTGTCCACAACTAAAATATGCAACGCTTGAAATCGTGGAAATGTTTTTGTCAACTATCAATTTCACCATAATTTCGTTCGTATTGTTCAACGTAGCGAATAAACCTAATGTATCGCAACCGGTCAATGATTTGATCGGAGAATGTTCGTAAAGAATATCTTTAGGTGAGATTTCATCGAGACCATGGATCGTTATGGCATACATTCGAATATAACCACGGTAAGCACATGCAATAGCTATGCGATACTCTGCCATGGCAGCAGCAATGCAAGGCGCATCAAGATGGATCTAAAAAGTTTACACTCAAATGAAATTTACTGTGAAACATGAATTACTGTAATGCCCAATTCGCGTAGGAAAATTTCATGGCCACTGATGGATAATCGATAGAATTTGGCATGAAAATCGTTTCCTATTGCTAGTAAATACCGTGCGCCTCCTACATACGGATAACACAAATTAACTTATTCCAAGTTGTGAAAAGATGAATCACCTCGAGTAGTATAGGTTTCATAGGATTGAAAGATTTCTAATGTATCCACAGTTGCTGTTTCTTTCAAAATTTGATAGCTACTAAATAGTACTTCTGGTGTATCGGATAACAAGGCGTATTTAAGTCCATGATCACCCGGAACAAGATATAACTACAAGAGCAGAACGTGTGACATAACTATTTAGAATTATTTTTCTTGTCATTTACTTTCCCGTTTGTAGTGCCAACGAAAACAACACCAAATGCTCGTCGTTTCTTGGTATGCTCAGGAAGAAGTGAGAACTAATCATTCTTAATGGTTAATCATTCTTTCTATTAACAATCTACTTGCCCACATGACACAGCAAAGTTTAGTGAAAAAACAATCATCATTTACTTCAAACATGTTTAACAAATAGCACGGTTGACTTGAACAATTGTAACTACATACTGAACATTGAAGTTTAACGAAAGGAACATCTGTGCCTTTCCTATCTTACTTGCTTTATTAGTTGATATATAGAGTATTTCACCAGCCGAATCATAGATGAAATCATTAACAGTAATTCTCTAAATTAAAAAGATAAATTTTATCGATAAAACATAGTTGTCTTCGTTCGCAGTACATTTGGAGATAAGGGAATAATATTGATGATTTGTGATGAACGTGGATTATAAACTGTAAAAAGATTGTGTGTACTTCGTGTGACAACACGCGAAGGAATACTTCCAACAGGAAATGTTACACGCAGATTATCTATCGTCTGTAATGCGCCCGAAAACGAACGAATTGGCTAAAGAAGAGCAGTTAGAAACGAATATGTCAAGTCAAGTTCAAAGCATACTAAAGTATAGTTCAACAGTTGTAAATCATTTTTAAATTTAACAAGGACATCTTCACCACGAACGAACATAATTCGTTCAATCGATTCCGTAAATCGATGTTCACCCAGCTAAATTCAAATATTTGTTTTTTGATTGGATAATCTTTATTATTAATTTACTTTCACTAATGATTCAAGTGAATAAAAACAGACGCTTCCATCATTAGCACCTGTGATAATGACTCCGTCAGTAGAAATTAGTAAACCTTAAAACAATAGTTCAATGGCTAGTTATTGATTAGGTCGATTCTTTACCAATCATAGCTGCATGATGCACTTGCAATTGATATCGAACAGGAATCGATTCACTTCCGATTTCAAAAATCTAGTGAAACAGAAACTTTCCTTGAGTTTACGTACGAATTCATTCATTACTTTCATCACACCATCACCGAATCCCATAATTATCGAATAACCGTAAATATTTGCACTAACAGAAAAGCATATAGTTAGAAAAAATGCGAAGGAAAGCTTACCATGTAACCGGTGCTCCGTGTGCAGATAGAACACTGGCCGATTCTCGATTTAACTAAATTCAAAGGGATATGATCAGAATGAAAGATCAGAGAAATATTCAACACGAACCAATGTATCAAATATTAGGCATCCTTTATGCGCAACAACAAACAATTTGTGGCTGATTGGATCAAGTTTCATGTCGATAATGTTCTGTTGTCGATTAATAAACACAGATTTCAATCTGTCACCAAGTCGTAAATCGTATCCATCCTAGACGGCAATGCCAATCTTTCGTGATAGAAAACAGAAAATAGAATACCGATTCTCGAACGAGATACCAACGAACAAATAGACCATTATCACCGCCCACATAAATAACATCACGTGAACGTATAGTTCGATCATAGATGATTCTAAAATATTAGCAAAACTATTCTACTCTTTTTCCGTAGAGGGTTTTACCTTCGAGCTGTACCAGGGCAACCGATTGATGTTAAATATTTCAAAGCACCATTTTTATTTGATAGTAAATAAATCCGATTGTTTGAATAACCGACGACGAGCTAAAAGATCAGTTATTTTCATTCAAATCTTAAAGCAAGGCCGCAGACGTACCTCAAGTCTGGAAATGTATTTCAATAATTGAAACGACGGAAATTGAAAATCATATCTAAATGAGAGTTTCATATCAGCGCGAGAATTGAACTACAGTTCGACGTACTTCAGACATCGTCGAATGATGCCTGTAGTTAATGATGTGAAATACACGAAAACTGCTGAGCGTGGATCTTTTGGATCATCGTAGAACAAAGATGTAATGATGATATCTTCGACATTTCTCGAATCTTCATCATCGTCGTTAGCACGATAATATGTAAATGCTTGAAGATGAGTGTCGAATTGAAATTTTGTCAATGACTATATATTGAATTGAGGAAAATCAACGGATTTAGAATGAGTCAAAACATACTCGGCTTGAGAACAATGGAAATTGAGGTATTCTCGAACCTAATGAAGATCGAAGTGGAGGTTCTTCATGAGATTTTGCTGTGTATTGTATTTGGTTGATAATTCGTGTTTTAGCTGCTGACCAGGAAAGCAATTTCGGTTGATGCAACATGACTGAAACGTATGCGTTACTCTGGCAATGAAAGAGATGTTTCTAACACTGTCGGGAGTCAAATCATACTGAAAGAAATCTACAATTTTATATGTGTGTACTCAAGATAAGAGTAGTTTTTAGTTTGACATTCAGATTTTTTTCCTCTGCTTCGTTTTCTTCCTCATTATTGACAAACTGCTGGCTAATATAACAAAATGAAGGTCGTCATAGTGAAAAATCGAAAATATCTATTCAGTAGACTGATATAAGCACTTGACGTTATCATCATAAATCCTTTAGATTTCGTGGTTAAGGATCTCATCGAAAATTTCAATCATGTTTGGTGGAACAGTTTATTAAATATTCAATGTATCGATTCGATCCCGAAATGAAAAGATAATTCTTTCGTGAAAATTTGACTAGAACCATCGGCGAGATATGTAAACATGCGTCATCCAGCGTCATCTGTCGAGATTGTCAATCGTTGATTCTGTCAAATGGTATGTTCACTGTGATTCTTTTTTTTACTTATAAAATAGATTTGACAGATAGATCTATTGGAGATGCCTGTTATCTCTTGCATAAAGTTAGAAAATAAACAATCTAAATCAAAGACAAAACGTAACAATGTCTTTTATTTACGTTTCTTTTCGTTTTACTGATAAGAACTTTTCGTTAACTTATCTTCTCATTTACCGTTTTCTCATTTTTATTCTTAGGTGCATCGAAATGAGTGATTTTCTAGCAGCAAATAATCCCTGTGGTCAAAATCTTCTCCAGCTTGTTGCAACTGGCAATGCTATCATAGCTGAACTTCTTCGTTTAGCTGACTTTGTTCCACCGCTATTCAAAGTAGCAAATATTCGCGATGCTGGAAAGTACGCCGAGATCATCTACGATTTTTCGTATTTCTCCAAACAAGAATACTACGATGAATTAATTAACAGTCGAACAGTAAGAACGCGTTTGTTTGATTCGGAATTGTTTCAAGTGTCTGTCGTTGGTAGGATTTGCAAGATCTGGATGATGAATTCCGAGAGAACAATTTAACGTTGTTAACGCGGTTTTATCAAGCATTTGAAAGTGTGCATAAATACGGCATTGAATTCAACCGGTAGATATGCACATTTGTAGAGAAAAAAAACGGCAATGACCATGTCTTTTTATGATTAGATACATCGAAGATTTGACAAATGGAACTTATCTACAACAAACAGTAGAAAATGTTATTGCGAATGAAGCTGGAAAGCAACTGATGGTAAAATAATCTTGATCGTTGCATTGTTCAAATGCACTTTATCGTTTAGGCCGAAGCTGTTTATCTATTTGGTGTCATGTTAATCATTCTAGATTTAAAATACGATGCTGCTGCCCGTGAACGCATGATTGTCTCATATTTTCGCTACAGGTAAGATGAAACTACTCGTCGAATACATCATCAATGAAAACTTTAGTGGAAAACGCAATGCATTGGACAGCAACATCGATGAAGTAGGGAAATTATTAGCACGTAACGATGGATTTTCTCTTCAACCATATAAACGTCCACCTGGTTATCCGGAAAACTATTTTCGGTAAGGAAAATCTCATTCGATTCATATCTAAAATCAGATATTTTATCTTCATAGACGTATTGGATTTCGCGAAGATGTCATTGGAATGATCATTGGTCGTCTACGTTCCGACGACATTTATAATCAAAAGAAAGCCTATACTGAACTTGAACATCAAACAGCAGCATATGCCACCCAAGCATCAATGTTATACGTGTTGTTATATTTCTATCCTGATGTTTTACATAACAGACCAGCGATAATGCGTGAAATTGTTGACAAACATTTCGCTGATAATTGGGTTATTAATTTATACATGGGGTTAACGGTAAATCTCATCGATGCATGGGAGCCTTATAAAGCAGCGAAAGCGGCATTGAACAATACTCTCGATCTTCAAGCAGTCAAAAGTCGGGTAAATAATTGGATATGTTGTCGATTTGTTGATCATTTTTCACTTTTGTTATAGTGTCAAATGATTCATGAGAAAGTCGGTAAACTGAATAATCAAGTCGAACAATATTTAATCGAAGGTGTTCTCATCGAAGAATATGTCTTGAAAAATATTTCGACGTTACTAAAATTTATGAAAGAATGCAATATATGTTTACGTTGGACCATCTTGCATACGAGTGAATTGCCTGTCGGTGCTGATATTAATAAGCGATGTAAACAAATGCTACAACTCGTTATTACCGACTTACAATACAATCCAGCGGCAGTATTCAAGTTATTATTGAACACAGCACAATTTGAATTTAATCTCAAAGAAGTTCGTTGAATGTTTTTCGTTCTGACAATCGGTAACTTCTGATTTTCGTAGATTGTGAGTTTATTATTGGCAGAAAAATTCGATCGATGGACCGCGAATCGTAAAGAAGCAGTCGAACGTCTCGTTGAACTAGCTGATGTGTTTTCGGGAACAATGCCATTGACACGTGTGGAAAAGAATGGTAAGATCGGTTTTTTCTTCGAACATAAACGTTGGTTTTGTCTGATATTTGGTAAATAGATAACCTTCAAGCGTGGTTTCGTACAATGGCAAAACGTATCGAATCGTTAGATTTCGAAGATTGGACAAATGCAGGTCGCCAAACAAATCAGATTATGACAGCATTGGACGAAGTTCAACAATTTCATGAACTCGATGCTAATATGCAAGTCAAACAATTCTTGAATGATAACAAACGCTTACTGAGTACAATGATTCTGCTAAATAATGTTCAAGAATCGACAATTAGTATTATGGATCTTGTTGCTGATCTATCGTATGCGTGGATTATTATTGATAGGTAAACATAGACTTGACATGTAAATATTGACGATGAAAACTTTTCAGTTTCACTGGTGTTATGCAAGAGGGAATCAAACGTAGTCCGTCTTTAGTCACAAAACTACGTGCAACGTTTTTAAAGGTATCTAGTTGATTCACTTCTTCCATCGTACACATGTCTTGCAATTCAAATTCTAGCTTGCATCAGCACTCGATCTACCTTTAGTGCGAATAAATCAAGTCGGCAGTAACGATCTGATGATTGTCAGTCATTATTATTCAGGAGAACTAGTCGCTTACGTCCGTAAAGTTTTACAAGTAAGTTAACTTTTTTTGAATGAACTTTTCAATCGACGCTCTCGTAGATCATTCCGGAAACTATGTTTACCATGTTAGCTAGTATTGTTCATATACAAACGAATACTCTACGTGAGTTACCATTACGTGCCGAAAAAGATAAGTTAAGAGAATATGCACAACTCGATGAACGCTATCAAGTAGCTAAACTTACGCATGATATTTCAATCTTTACGGAAAGTATGTTAATGATGAAAACAACATTAGTCGGTATTATTAAAGTAAATAATTATAAATTGAATCGTTGATAATGAAAAGAAAATATTGATTTTAGCTCGATCCTAAACGCGTACTCGAAGACGGTATTCGAAAAGAGTTGGTTAAACAAGTGGCGACTGCTTTGCATAATGGTTTAACATTTAATCCTCGGGCCAAAGTCTGTTCAACTGAACAAAAGAATATGAAATTCATAACGTTTCATTTTGTTGATAGAACAGCGAATTATTATCGAAGTTAGATGCGCTTGGTAACCAAATGGATGGTTTTCGTCGTTCATTTGAATACGTTCAAGACTATGTGGGAATTTATGGATTAAAAATTTGGCAAGAAGAAGTATCGCGAATTATTAATTATAACGTCGAGCAAGCATCCAATAGTTTTCTCAAACAGAAAGTAATACTGAAAGAATGAAATGATAAACGCTCACATTCTCACTTCAGATTTATGATTTTCAATCGACCTTTCAATCGCGTCACATTCCAATTCCTCGTATTGCACCGTTAGGAGATGGTTCAATCAATTTCATGGGTCGACTTGTACGAGAAATACTTCGCGTTACAGATCCACGCTCAACGTTCTATGGTGAACAACGCAATACATGGTATGATGTTCGAACGAAACAACCCGTTGTTGACATCTTACTTTTCCGAAAACTACATCGAGCTGTTGGCTCGTTTGGTTTAAGTGGACTTGATCGTCTCTTATCATTCATGATCGTTAAAGAATTACAATCATTGACAGGCGCTATTCAGAATTTATTTGTACATAAAGAATCGAGTGATATGCTAGACTCGTTTATGCGACAAGTAGCGCCGATCGATGGCATCGTTGGTATGTAGAAAAATAAAATAAAAGACGTTTTTTGATAATGATTGATGCGTGTTTTAGTTCAACCAAATCGAGTTTATACAAATGCCATTGCAAAAGGAGCCAATTTCTGGACGTCGTTGAGTGGCTTTTTATTGAAGATTGGACAAATGCAATTATTACGACAACAAATAGCTCACGAATTAACAGCATCAGCGAAATATGATTCGAAATATTTATTCTATTCCTTGAAAACTTTCAATGAGTAAGTTTGCTTTTCTGGAAAAGATGGAAGGATACAGTCAACGATGCCTTCTCCCTTTCAGCACTCTTTTACAAGATGTTCAACAAATCTATACGAATACAAATAGTCAACAAACTGAATATCCCGAATCTTTGAATGAATTACTGTATGAATTAGGTCCACTATTAGAATCTGTCGGAATGAATGATGTTCTTCAACGTGTTTATGTATCAGCTCAAAATCATTTCTTGCTAATTCCATTACTTGTTCTTTATACAATCAGTCAAGTACCACGCATTGTAACATTAAAATATTTGAAAAATCAAATGCAAACGTCAGGCAGTAGTTCGTCGAGTGGGGGCAAACGTGATATGGACTGTTCAGCGTTTGTCATTGGAATTTATACGTTGACGAAACAATATCATTCTGATTTGATTGATGATTATTTGACATGCCTTTGTCAATTCATTAAATCACAAGTTGAACAAGCAGGAAGGTAAGGCGGATGATTTTCTTTGGTCCATTTGAAAAGCATGATTGAATTGTAGTCAAAAACTAATTGAATTTCCAGTTGAAGCAATCAATATGCTTGATTTTCTCACAATGTTCATTCACTATGGTGATTTACCGATAAAAGTAAGATTTACTCTTGGAAAAATAACTTGCCATCTATTACCTATGTTTCTGCTAGGTACTTGAACAACGTCTACCAGCATATATATGTGATGAATTTCGTACGATTTAAATCTATTTTTTAGTCAAATCAAATTGCTGTGTGTGTGTGGGTGTATTTTTATATATTGATTAAGCATAACACAAATATAATCTAACAAAATCCAAAGAAATGTTTATGAAACAAAGAATAAACTTTTTTCAGCCCACAAGAGAATCTCCATGAAGCGATCGACGACATTTAACATTGCCTAAATAGTTGCCGTTGTTAATCGAATTGTCTGTCGATGTTTTTGTTTCATTCGAAGAATTATTTCCGAAATGAAACAAACGAACTATGGAAGACCACCATGACTTGCCTGTTGGAGTTGTTTCATGTATTTTATGGTTCTCCGCAACTATTGATGGACTTGCTTCGATCGGATCTTCATCAGTGATATGTTCAACATCGATTGATGGTATCGTTTGAGATTCTTCGATTTCTTCTAACTGAACTACTTCTTGTGCTACTGACTGGAAACAAAGAGCGATGCAAGATTTTGAAATTTGATAAAAGAAATATTCCTTACTGGTTGTTGACTATTGCTATCAGAATTACTGCTATTCGAATGCATCGATGATTGCTCTTCAATCTAAAATAAACACCTTAGAGAAAAAGATGACAAAGACAACAATGACTTATACATCATCATTGCTTGCACTTGGCGTCACTGAATTGTTCATTTTCTTTTCTTTTTTCGATTTTCTAGAAATACGTCGGGAAGAAAATTTGTCTAACGATTGCAAACGAGAATTAAAATTGAACAAACCTTTCATTATTCGTCATTCGACATTTTCGTTTTTCACCCATAGTTGTCTTTCTTTGACCGATTAACTTACGTGTGTCTATTCCTTTCGTTTGCTATATCTGAAATGCACAAGCAATGAGGTCATAATTCTGTCCGTCCATTTATTCGGTCAAACTAAAATCAACACACATCTTTCCTTCTCTTTTGCCATATTTTTTCTTTTGCTGTCGTCTCCAATTGATCGATATTCTATCTCATTATGCACATATGTACACGCACATAGAAGAAATTCAATTAGTATTACGTAGATTCATTTGGCGCCCTGGCAATCTCAAACTTCAGTGATATTGCAGCTGTGTTTAGTGGTTGAACAATGATGGAAAAAGGTTGCATCATGGGAGACTGATGATTGGCACAATGTTGAAAGCTGTTTTATATGCTATCTTGACGTTAATGTAATATACTACACATAGATGTAATGAACAACTGTATTGGACTCAGAATCATTTTTCTACCTTGGGTACGGCGGGCGTCAGAAGGTAGCCGCTGGTTGTAACTATTGGTAGTTCATTTATCTTGTTCTATTGTGAGTCTATGTTTGATTGCATACAGTAATTACATGTGTTGATATTGTATTCAGCGTACTGAAGTGATAATTTGCAGAAAACTCGTTTCTTTCACGATTAGCTAAGAAGAGAATTTCTTACGTAACTTAAAATTCTTATAGGTCAGATGCAATATGGGTATTACAGTTCATAGAAATGTTGACAAGCGGGAAAAGAAAAATGTAATTCGTAAACATAACTATACTTTGTCTTTCACGATTTTTAATATACAATGGCCGAAAACAATTGCAAATCATTAAATAATATACTATCGACACTGACGAACAATCTGTCTCAGGCACCATCTCCGACATATTTTGAAACTCGTCGTGATGAACTTCATCGTAAGTCTCTAACTACTCTGATATGTTCATTTTCAAAGTAAAACAATTCAAAACATGCAGATGAACTAGCTATGCATTGGCCTTTTCAAACTGACGCACCCAATTCTTCCTACGTAGCCCCTACAATCTCCAAATCTACTGCACAATCAAGTATTTACGATGGTGCCACACCGAACGAGAAAGATTCTATACATCGAACAGTATCGTACTCACCCTCAGCTAACTTGCCATCGACAAATCCGACCGGATTGAGTAGCAAGCAAATCGAAATGAAAACTTCTGTTAAGCCGAGCACAAGTGAAGAATCGATGAGTGAACGTGATCAACATATAGGATGGAATTTGAAAGCACAGCAAGGAGTGATTACTTATCAGTTGCCTGATAACCTCCCGGATGGTGTTGCGTTACATAACAAATTACAGAAGTTGATGAAGACAAATACAATCTATTTGAACGATCGAAAATTTTGGACAGTTCTAGAAAATCGGTTCAAACTTTTACAAAAGGTATTCTCTTTCTGTTCCAAATCTTGCGTCATTCTTCTGAGATATTTAGCAAAACTTTCAAGGGAATATGCAACGATTACGACAATTCCAACAAAATTACGAACAAGAGTTAGTTTCTAAAGGTGTTATACCATCGACAACTGAACAAGTGATTAAACAATACGGTGAACAGCAGCATGTACAAGTGACCACGAATAACATCGACGCTCAAATCTTGCAGCGAGTAAAATAGTCCTTCTACATATAAATTTGAAAATCAAAACGTTACTCTCTTTCCAGAAAAAGTGCTCCATCGATTACTATCGTTTGAAGAAACCAATTGAAGAACTTGAACCTTTCGAAAGTGATAACGTTCATCCACGTTTTCATGAAATCTTCACAGATCATCAGTTTCAAAGCAAATCTGGCAAGGAACAAGGAGAAAAATTCGAAAACAATCTGCATAAATCTCAACTGCGGGTAAAAACAATCTTTCCCAAACTTAATCAACGAGATCTGATCCGACAAGAACTAAACACCATAAAAGTATCCTAAATCACAAACCATCCTCTGTATTTCTTATGAACATTTTAGACCAGCGAAGGCCTTTACTCGTATTCCAACCGTTTTGTAAAACAACTTTAGCAAGAATTGTCTCCCGAGAAGAACAATATTAATGTGCACTTGCGAAATTGTTCGTGTATAGCAGCCAAATATGTAGGAAATACATTTACGGGAAAGTTCTTTTCTTTTTTTCTAATATTTCCTGCTACCATAGTACAAACGCTTGAGGCAATCGATTACAATAATTCTTTGTTGAAAGCATAGATACACAGCATTGATAAAATCGTTCACGTTGGAGAAATATCCCCACGCTTGTTAAGCCTGTCGATCATCAAGAATTACACTGGAGACAATTAATTGATTATAAATCTTTTGAATAAAGTTCACTTTGTCTCTCTTTGATACACGTGGACAAAAGTATATCTAATCAAGCTAAGCATGTGCGTGTTAACTTTTCAACAATAACATGCAACCGTTTTACTATGTTGTCTCTTCTTTCGAACATCGCATATATCGAGTATGTCACACACACATGTGGTCATGTCAGTCAAGTGGCATCGAAGACACAAAAAAAAAAAGAAAAAGAAGAGCAGCGGCAAAGGCGGCATGACAATGATTGTTATTCATGTCTTCCATCAAACACCTCATCAACTGATGAGTGAGATACAGTTGCTTTATTGTTAACCGAATGTCAAACAACATCTTCATTGCTGTCATTAACCTCTTGTATTGATAAGTGATTTAAAATATCGTTTACTATTCGCTATCATTCGATAAAACATGTCTATGTTGACGAAATTCCTCGACAGATGTACAAAAGAATATCACCTTTGGAGTTTCTTCGCTCTCTTTTTTACAATGCATTTGTCATGTATTTTGGATTTGCTACGCTTGTCTTGATTTGAAAGAACAACGACTCAATTTGCATTTTCAAGCTATAGAAATGATCTATCATGTATTTTTCTATGACAAAGAACGCGTGCTGGTGGGATGTCATTAGCGATGCGGATGTATTTCACACTCGGTCTATGCATTCATTGTGAGTGTGTGTGTTTTTTGCTCGTCTAGTTCATTAGACAACTTTTACTTTTAATCAAAAGCTGCTACTCTTGCACATTGCTTTCAGAGAAAAGAGGAAGAAATAAGCCTTCTCGCATATTTCTCGCCCTTTTGTCAGAAGAATAAAAAGGAAATGATAGAATGACATTTGTGCAAGACTAGAATAAATGATGATAAAATCCGTTTTTCTTCTCTGCTCTTTCTCTATCCAATAAACTATTCTCAATGACAGAATGAGAAACAGAGAGAAATCAACAGTGCATGACAAGATCTCATTCGAACATTCTTTGGAGAAGCAACCAGAGAGAGAGAGAGAAAGGCAAAGAAATGAAATTATCTTGACATGTGTTCGATCACTTGAATGCGCATTCTCACACTAAAGGTAAAGAACAGGAGAGAAATACACCTAGAGATCAATATCGAAGATTATTTTCTTTGAGATAAAACATAACTCGTTGGCATCTGCTCACACGAAAAGAGAGAATTAACTTTTTTTACCTTCTCTTCTCCCTCTGCGTTTTCCTATTGATGCGATCGAATATTTCAAATTGTCTGTAAACGATGACAATGACACAAGGGCGGAGTAACAACAGGAATTCGCACCAACTTGAACAGATATATACGAATGTTTTGAGAAACGGAAAAAAAGTATGACACAGCTGAGCAAGACAATGATCGTATCCGGATTATTCTCATTTGTTTTCACTGTGTGAAGACAAAACAATAATTAATCTATGCTCATTATTCACGCTTGATTTCATCAGCTATCCATAAAGATATAAATACGAGGCAAAGGAACGATCCTTTTTGGTGTGCTCTCTTTGTTTCCAATGTACTTCTTTATTAATGATTCAATCAAATTCTTTTCATTAGAAGAAAAAATCCATCTGGGTTGGTTACTTTCCTCAAGGCACATACGTTTTTTTTTTGTTGCTCCTGTAATTGACTCAAGATAACTCTTTCCAGGACAAAAAAAAAGCAAGAGGGAAACGAAGCTGACGACATTCAAAACAACAAAAGATAAATGTTTGAAAGATTTACTCTTTCTTCTCACCTAGTTGGTGATGTTCAAATACGTCTATCTTCTACTTTTATATGTCTTTTTATCGAGCATGACAATGACATTCAAAATAGCTTCTGCTATTTAAATATGCCAAATAGCGTCACATTGGATTTTTGTTGTTTTTCATTGAATGAACTGAATAATCATCATAATATAATAAAAAAAAGGGGAGAATGAGATTTTTTATTGTTCGTTAGATAAATAAAGAAAAGT